>JARYHS010008075.1:189609386-189671229 GCA_031002005.1 Vandiemenella viatica
GTTCTACGTGTCTACCAGATCTTGTGTCTGTTGTAAGGTGGCGAGATACACCAGTGCTAGATTTGCTATTAAATTGGACATTTCCCGCGTTTACCTTGTGGCAAACACACCAAAAGGTGCTGTATTTACTGTAGTAACATGGAAATTAATGTTCCGATTAGTAACACCAGACTGTATTTGAGGAAAGGTATCGAGTAACAAGGAATAATTGGATCGGAGAACGGCCAGCAGCAAGAAATGTAAAATAAGGATAATGTGAAAAACAGTCGAAGGGAAGGACTCAAAAGTTGAAATCGTGAAGAAAGTCCGAAGATAGAATTTTACTGATCAAATAAAACTAGTAAGAAGTATTGTAATCGGATGATACCGAGGATTACTATAAAGTGTTGTAATAAAAAAAAATAGTTATAAGTTGCGAGATATAAAGTTGATTAATAAACAAGGTATTTAAAAGTGCTTAAGGGCATAATCACTGTAAACTGAATTAAGGAGTACAACTTACTAAAGGAAGCGAAAGGATAAGTACCTTTTCTTTACGGGAAAAAGACAAATACAAATACTGTAAGGTGAAGACATTTGTCGACTGAAAGTTAACTACAGCGCGCAATGTACTTGTTCGCGTGATGGTGAAGACGATAAAACTAGGTAAAATTATGTTACAGGCGAATTGTGAATAGATGATGTTAAAAGTAGATACACCGAAGAATGCTATATGATTATTCAATTGACCATCAGTAATCAAAGTACAGTACATATATATACTTCGTCATACAGAAAAACATATAGTTAAATCAATTATATATACAGGTGTTCCAGGTCAAAGCGACAAAGTATAAAAAAACCAACTTTTCGGGAAAAGTGTGAAATTTTGCTGATTTCCGAAGAACTGTACCTCCCTTTGTTTTGAGTTTAGAAAAAAACTTTGTACTACAAAAGTTATAGGAAATTTTGTCCTCTTTGAAATAGAAATAAAGTATTTCTTGCATAGGACACATGACGAATGAGTTATGGACAAAAAACTGAAAAAGTACCAAAATACGAAGTTTTTTTGGCCACAGAAAATTGTGTTGAGGGTGTCGGAGGCCGAGAACTTGGTTTCTGCATACTCTCACCAATTTATATACAAGGTAAGAAAACAAAATCTCCACGTGATATAATGTTTGTGAGACCCCCTTTTTAAGACCCCGTTACTGGACTAACTCGCTCAAGTGATGAAAAGATGATAAGACTAGGTAAATTATGATAGAGGCGAACTGTAAATAGATGATGTAAAAGTAGAAACACCGAAGAAGCATGGCGGTGGACGATCTTATAATTACCCATTTCGCGGACATAATGAAAAAAATAACAGCTTCCTGAAGTGTTGTTCACGTAAGACACGATGATTTTAGAGTTTAATAATTTAAATTGCCTTCACCACTGCCATGTTACTATATAAACAAAGTTATGTAGTCAACAACAACATTAATACAAAGAGTATTGTGTATAGCTTAGATGCAGTGTGATCGTTGGCGGCAGTCTGTTTAAATTACGAAAGCAGTATTCATATTTTTGATACAGTATGAACATTGGTGCCTATCTGTTGAGGTATTGTTCTTTGATGTAATGTGATCTTTGGCGGGTATCTGTTCAGATTATAATTTATTGCTCCGTCCCACCGTTCACGCACAGTCGTAAGACATACCGCAGTTTTTGAGTTGGACCCTAAGCTTTCAAGCAGTGAAAACCTCATCCAGATGAATCCGATAGTAAGTACTTTGTATTTTGGAACGATGCGTGGACAAAGAAGTCCCTAGGAAATGGCTGCCTGTAGATTTATACATGTTGTAATATGTTGGATGAATTTATGATTTTTCTGTGTCAGTTGTCTACAGCCAGGGCTTCACCAAGCACGTTTTTAGCGTTTGCAAACGTTCGTGCATTTACAGTCGGGTGGCTTGGCTTGTTGTCTCCGCCAACCAAATATTCGCAAACAGCAGTTCGTGTGCGAATATTTGCTCTCTCCAAATTGCTACGAGAGGAAAACCTATTGCCAGTACTGCATTTTGTGTAATCAAGTCTGTTTTCACTACCCCAGTCCATAGTTATATTATTTCCAGATTTTAAAATGCACTTAAAACTGAAACTTTCGGAACACGCAATCCTGTTGAATCTATCTCCACTTAACGCGCACTGGCAGCGCAGGAGCGACGAATTCGTTTGATGTACCGACATCGGCCGGAACACCTGCAAACACCCGCAAATCTTTGTTCGCGTGCTCTATTCTGGTCTCCACAATACAAATTCTGAGTTCCCAAACATTTCAAACGTTTGCAAACGTTTTGAGTGCTTGTTGGATCCCCACCAAAACAGTGTTGTATATTATCTATGAGCAGCAAAGAGTATGGTGGCTGAGGGTAAATATCTTTGGTGCCAAAGATAGAGATGTATTATTTGGCATCCAATGGAGAGCGAATATGGAAGTAGAACGAGAGCGTACATTGGTATATGACAGGATTATTTAATGATAAGAGGTGAAGTGATTTATATAAACTCCAGCTTCCAAGCTGGTCTAAAATAACGGGTTCAACGCAGAGTTTCCGCAATTCATTTCCTGGCAGTTGCTTACCTAAATAATGTAATGTGGTACACACTTTATCATTATTCTTGCCCGCTGCTGAAAAATTCTATCACTCTTATCTTCCACAATCCAACATCAATGTCATCCCAGGAAACAGTAACGCAATACTGACGAGCCAGTATTGCGTTACTGTTTCTTAGGATGACATTGATGTTGGATTGTGGAAGATAAGAGTAATAGAATTTTTCAGCGGCGGCCAAGAATAATGATAAAGTGTGTACATATTTCTTAGTTTACTGTAGCAGCAACATCTGTCGACAGAGAGTCAAGAAAGCATCAACATCGATTGAATGTAAACAAATACAATATGTTAATTTAAACGCAATTCGTACTGTTCCTTCAGTTTTCTGAACATTCATTTCTTCGCGGTTCCTTATCTAAATAGAACTGTCATCAGCTAGCGGTAACGCTCAGTACTTCTTTTTTATAGTAATATCGCTGGTTGTTGTTAATCAGAAGGCTGGGCGCATGATCTCAGCATTGCGGACACTATGACTTAAGTACCATTTTATAATAGTACTAATAATAATATTATTTAATTAAATTGCAATGGAGCGCACGCTCCGGTGGCAATTTCACTATCACCCATCTTACCCCTTCCCTGCACCCACCTACATTTATATTAAATAATCCAGTTACAACCATTGATCGATTTTGGAAGATTCAAAAAATAATTCCCAACACATTATAGGAAGACTTGGAGCGAATGGAAGTGAGTGTTTAGCATATGACGTGGTATCCATTAACTCTTAAGCGGTGAATTAAGTTAGGTAGTCGGCGTTATCGTGTGTGGTAAGGAGGCCATTTCATTCTCTTAACTGGATAATGACTGCGCCATTTTTAAGCACGCGCCTGCAATGCGGCAGTGCTTAGCAGGGTATTTAAAGGTCACCTCTGGAGGACTCGCAACCTGTTCTTAGGCAACAACGCCGCATTCTCCCGCGTCCCGAGTATCCTCAGGGAATGGCTAATGCGACATTGTCCGGCTTCCGTCTTCGCTGACACCGTTGTCATACCTGTCGCATCAAGTAGGGCGTCATTAACCTACGCCGTGGTCGAGGTCGCTAGCTCCCTACTACAGTGTTCGGAATTCTACACTAGGTTGCCGGGTTCGAGACGCGATGGTAGAAGAAATTTTGGTTCTACTGAAGGTAACGATACCGGCTACACAGCTTGCTAATACGTGTATGTTGGCGTAAAAAATGCGCAAGATACGTCGTTGTTTAAGATTTGCTCTTCAAATCACGTAAATAGAGAAGTGATATCACACGAAAACCTGCAATGTATGACATAAAATTTGATAGGATGATACGATGACCAAACCAATAATATTATTCTTGTTATCTTAGTCGTCCGGGTGGAACGCGTCAATTTTTTGAAGGGTAACGTTTCAGCAACCATTTTATGGCTTTCACCATCGAACAATCTTCTGATGATAATCACAGAATGATGGCTGAAACGTTAGCTTTCGAAAAACTGACGCGGTTCAACGCTGACAGCCAAAATAACACTGACAGCAGCCAAGGAAATCTGCGCAATGAACATTATGCTTCTTTCTTCTTCTTTTCGTTATGGCCAGCTAGGGACCACGTGCCTTCTTTTTTTTTTTTTTTTTAAAGTGAAACTTTTATTCTATCACCTCAAATTTTTGCGTCCATCTATTGCATGTTGCATTACAGCCGGTCAGGCGCATGCGCGCAGGTATGACGTGACCTAGTGCGAGGCCTTATGTCTGGGAAATAGTACGTCACCCCTGGTTTCTCGCTCTAAAGCAGTTCTGCCTGGTGGGCCTCCGTTTAAGAGAAATCGGGGATTAAAAAAAGCGCTTAAATTGTATGTAACTGACCTACACTTTTACGGAAGACCGTTTGTTTATAATGTATATCTAGCCGTGGTCGTTAGTAGTAGAAGGTAGATAATTCTACTATTATGAAAATAAAGTTATAACTAATTTACGGCATTACGCCTCGTCGACGTTAGAGGTGGGACTGGAGACAAGGAACGGGTAGGAATTTGGCCATGGCCTTTTGAAGGAAGCATCCCGGCATTCGCCTGAAGTGATTTGGTGATAACCCAAATCTGGATGCCCGGACGGGGATTCGAACCGGCGTCCTCCCAAATTCGAGGCTAGAAAGTTAACCGTTCACCCACCACGCTCGGTCCAATTTCAATTCCTCTCCTGTTGTTTTTTCTTTCTTCCTTTCCAGTACTCCTTCATTATTGCACTGTTTTCTCTTTCTGTCTTCAGACCATTTTGCACACGTTTTCTTCTCCTCTCTACCTTGGAATCCTGGTATATTCGAAATCGGCTTTCAAAAATTTCTTTCCATAGCATCCTGTTCACTGGTATTATTTCGATGCAATTCTTTCTTAATTTATTGAATCCAGGTTATAGTTGACTTTTTATCCAAAAAATATTTTAATTTTTTTTTTTTTTTTGGTTAGCCTGGTGTCACCATGAGATAGATGTGTCCAAAAAATTTATTTATTATTTATTTATTTTTGCTTCAGGCTTTACGGATAGTTGACGTCAACGTCATTTCAGCCCGAAGAAGGCAAGGAGCGGGGAGGAATTCGACCATGCCCTTTTGAAGGGACCAACCCGGCGTTTGCCAGGTGTGACTTGGAGAAACCATGGCAAACCGAAATCTTAATGCCCGTAAGGGGGATTCGAACCTGCGTCCTCCGGAATGCGAGACCCAAGCTCCACCGCTCACGCACTGGATTCAACTCCCAGTAATCTTGTCCATTCTCTGTCGATACGTCGCTGCAACAGCTAAGTGAGAAGTGAGGCTTCGTATTTACGTTTCTGCAATGGTTCAATACCTTTCAAAAGGCACACCAATCATAAAGAAAAATGTGTGTCCCGTTTAAATAAACATATTAATTACTAGTTGCTTTATGATTATTTATATTCTACTCATGTAGACGTTTCGTTATATTCTCTGTATGTAGCTGTGGCTATTAAAGAATTTAGGTTACCTATATATGTTTTTGTAGTAGTTAAATATATTTTTTTCTATTTAAATTAAAATTTGAAACCCTTCTCAAAGAGATACGTATTTCGTCTAAATTTACAAGTTAATTATGAAGAAAACTGTGCAATGCAACGAAGATTCTATCATTACAGAATGGAGCGTTATTTAATAACAATTCCATTCCGTTAGTGAAAAGTGAAGAAATGAATTGCTAGAACGCTGCATTCACTCGGTCGGTCGTTTAGAAGCTGCTTATATTCCATGTAGATGTTTACGGTATACTCTGAGGCCATAGATGTTGTTGTTATAGGATTCTAAGAAATACACAAAACATTTCAAAACCAAGGTTACAAGAGTTGTTTAATAACAATTCTACTGAATTAATCAAATGAGAGAAAAAAAACGAATTGTCAGAACGTTACGTTGAAACTGTCATTTCGGATGGGTGTAGAAGCTGGTAAATATATAATTAACGATGTTTGCCAATGCAATTGATATTATCATTTGTTGTTTATTATCTAATGAGTTTCAACCATCCTCTAGCGTTTACTCTGCCTATTTCCAAGTCTCATGTGATGTTTGAAACTGATTTGCAGTGCACAAACCTATTATGACTGATAGACTCTTATATCTGCAGTAGGTAGCGAATAGAGTGAGTGGTGCAGTGAGGTGACATTTCATTTCTGAGCCTGCCGCGCGTATCAGGGGAACATTAGGCGTGTCTCGTTCGACCAGATGTTCCACCGTGACTGTGGGCTGGGCGTATGGATAGGCCGCCAATACACGCGGCTTACGCAATACTTGGCGAGGTGCTCGGCTGCTACTGAATCGAGCGAGAGAAACTTAGCCGTGACGCGCACAGTGGAAATAGGCGTGACAGCCCCAGTGAAAGGTACAGATCCTGTACGACCCGCGCACGACGGCCCAGTACAGGCTCAGCTCAGCTCACGCACTCACACTAGCGGACAGGTCAGATCAAATCACAGATGATGCCATTTCATTTCAGTGGCTCATAGCCGTTTTCTAAGCTAACGTTAATTAAAATCGCACTGATTCTGGATGAAGAGGCTAACAGCACGTCAAGATCAAAAGATGACGGTTCAAGGTGCGCCCACAGTTTCAAACGCAAACAGATCAAGTTAGAGAGAGAGAGAGGAGAGAAAAGAAAAATGATTTAACTACCGGGTTGAAGTTTATCTGCACGAACACTATTTTCATTCGTCCGAAAAGATTCATGTATATCAAGCTTCGTTAATTTGGCTAAGAAATTGCATTACTACATTACTGAACAACGCTAGATTATGTTAGAAACTCAAATTTGATTCAATTGCGAAGTGAATGGATATACTTTCTGCTCTAAACGCCAGATACTTTAACTCCGCAGATTAAGCCTTTTATACAAATATCAAAAGTGAATCCAGAATAATATTATCGTAAACAGAAGACTAATGCTGAAGGCCAGAGACATTGTCCAGAAATCGTGCTTAAAGAAAATCTCTGTTGTTTTTACGGCTATCTGTGGCGTTAAAAAATTGAATATCCCGAATTAAAGGAAACAATACTTCAAGTTTTGTTTAGTGTGCAAAATAGTTATTACTGTAAAGTTATCTTATTTCTTTCATTAAAGGCTGTAGTCAGAGACATTTAGTTGTGTGTTTAGTGCGAAGTATGGAACATCTAATCCTTTCATCTTTGGGATTTGTCATCATACGTTCAAAATTTCATTTAATGGTCCTGCGTTATTTAACGTTGAAACATAAGACGTACCAAACAACCGAATTAATATTCTAATGTTTAAAACGGTGAAAACTCCATCGAAATCTGCTCCGTAGTTTCCAAGTTTTTATAAGACCCATATATCCGGTTTTCGTTTTATATATATATATATATATATATATATATATATGTGTGTGTGTGTGTGTGTGTGTGTGTGTTGGCTTTTAGCTATGTGAGTCATACAGCCAGCTGCAAGTGTGTTTTTCTTTCTTCAAGTGTATAGGTGTTACATTATCGTAACTATCATTTATTCTCTAGTATGGACAACCCAATACAGGCATAAAAATTAAAGCCACTTATGTCCTTGACCGGACTCGAACCGGCGATCGTTGCAACGTGAGGAAAGCTCGCCTTCCTCCAGCGCCTCTCTGTTCAGCTTACAAACAGATCATTATTTATTGCTCCTACTACCGTTCACATAAAAGACATAAGCTTTTAAATTTGGTCACAAGCTTTCACAGTGTAAAAACTTCATCGACAAAAATCCACGGGAACGGTAGTTTAAAGCTTTATAAACGTGCTGATTTGCTGCGTTCCAATTTCTTATTCGAACTAAACTCATTACTATAGTTACGAAAGTTAATCGCTCTGGTTGGGAGTAAGTCACTTGGTAACAGATTTTTTTTTTTTTTTGCTTCTTTCTTTACGTGTTATCGATGTAGAAACAACTGAGACAAAGGAGAGGGAAGGAATTCAATCACGGCCTTTTGAAGGAACCATACCGGTATTCACCTGGAGTGATTTCGGGACACAATCGAAAACGGAAATCTGCATGGTTGGACGGGGATTTGAACATGCGTCCACCTGAATGCGAGGCCAGAATGTTTTGGTTATGGCTTTACGCCTCGTCAGGAAATGACTGTGAACAAGGAACGGGAAGCAATTCGGCCATGGCATTTTGAGGGAAGCATTCAGTTTTTTGCCTGGAGTGATTTGGGGAACTCAAGGAAAACCTAAATCTGGATGCCCGGACGGGGATTCGAACTCACGTCCTCCCGAATGCGAGGCCAGAACATTAGTGCTCACACTCGACGCTCGCTCCTACTCTCAAGCTAATATTTCACTTGCGCCCAACTTAGAGGCATGTTTCATCAATTTTCTGGGTTCTTTTTCGAGTATTTACTATTTATCATTATTTTATACCGACCCAGTTTGTGAGAGTGGTAATATATGTTTCCTCTGAGAGACAATGCGAACAGTTGCTGATTTCTCGCCCCCACTGAGCACACCGTTTCAGTGGTTGGTGCGGCTGTGGTGGAGGGTGACGTCAGAGCGACCCCCGCACCTGAGTCAGCGGCCCTGACACGATATACCTGCCCACTCGCCTGTCACGCCGGCTGCCCTACTGCCAGGGGAAACTCAAACACAGCTAAGGTCCCCACTGTCTCACGGTACTTCTGTGAACCAACTGTAAACAAACAGTAGTGCCAACAGCAAACAGGTATCAACCCAGTGAATGCGCTAGAGTGTCCCGAAAGAATATATTCACTCTTTGATAGCTCATAACTAGGGTTCGGATCTTTATGAGTAAAAAAATGGAGAAATATGCATTCAAATATGACCTTAAAAACGAGTAAATATGACATAAAAATCACAAAATGTGTCCTGATATTTAAATTTATTGTACATCATCTATTTTATCTACTAGTGTCGCTTTCGTGTACACAGCATAATTTGCTTCCAGGCACTTATTGCGCCATTCGGATATTAAATTCTAAACTGTTTTGTTGAAGACTCTTTAATTTCACATAATTGAAAGAGAAAAACTATTTCATCTGCACTGAGATAATCCTCTCCAAATTCGTATATGTAACTCCGTAACTTAGCACTTTCAGTAAATTTTCTTTTAGGTATGGCGACACTCGCTGATCCATTGAAGATTTAACAGTAACTGAGGATTATTTTAAAAACAATGAGACATTGATTGACGCGGCTCGATACAGGCATACATCTGCTACGTTATCGAGATTGAAAGGCAGAGAAAACATTAACGTTTATAGACTTTATAACTTCAATTCTTGACTGGTGATTTTTTACCAATTCAGTGACAATTGGTTTTGTTTTTTCCTCCAATGTATAATAGGAGTACAGTTCTGTGAATCATTATCTTAATTTCTTCTTATTTATAACTTCTGGTAAATTTACTATTCTATTAAAAATTACCACTTTTTTCACAATATGTCCATAATTATTATCGTAAAAATATGACCAAAACTATAAAATGACCTGAATATGCGTTTATATGCTATATAAAATACATTTAAATACAGTCAGAAACGTTTAATAATTGCTTAATTCAGAATTCCAGCTCTAAAAGAAAGCAGGAAAGTCATAACTTGTCATAAAGATCCGAACCCTACTCATAACTAATTCACTTGACACGAACTGACAAGAAATGTTTAGGAATGAATGATGAACTGAAGACTGGTACTTCCAGGAGGACTGAGCTCCTGCCAAATACCAGCGCCACATGAAGTGCTTATAGGACCAATAGGTAACACCGAGCACCCATCACGCTCACCGCATTTTGCCCACAATGGATTATTTCTGTGGAGACATTGTAAACTCAATGTTCATACCACAAGACTAGCTGCAACGAACGAGCTGAAAGCAGCCATTGAGAGAGAATATGCCCAAATACAGATTGAAATGATGAGGAACGTTTAGGATTCCATTGGTCAGCGTTATCAGCTGTGCCTGGACCATAGCGACAAACAGTTGAAACACTTCCGATAAATGGCTGGTTTCAACATCTATCTACATTATTTTGGCTATTTAAATTTTTCTGTATCGTAACAATTCTTAGAGTCATTAAAGAGTGCATACCTGTGCATTCCGGCAAGGTGTAAACTAGTGACCGTGTTTTAGGTGCGGTAACCGCTGTAGAGTAAATAGTTCCCAGACGGGTTCAGCTAGGTAACAGCATACTTTGTCTAGGAACTGGCATTGGGACTTGATAATAGTGATGTAAAATGTCAGCATGAGAAGGAAGATCGTCGCCTATTTCTGGTATTCGGAGGATTATGCGTGGAATAAACACAACTTCACTCTAGGCAGATCCAGTCAAAATGAGTATCTACGGTCAAAAGTCACCAAGGTGTGACCTGATATCATATATAAACCATATAACTTATTTTAAAGACTTATAACTTATTTTAAAGATGGAACTATATTTATCTGATGTTTCCTTCTACATTTTATAAAACTAATTCCTTGGTGAGATGTGAAAGTGGTAGGCATCTAAAAAAAAGGTGCACAGGAATTATTTACTAACAATTAATCACGTTATCAACTGCAGGAAGTGGGCTGATGGTTTATCTGTGAATCTCAAATTCCGCGCGGACGCAGTGAGGTGTTGTTATTATGAGCGGACAGTGGGCCATAAAGACCGGGACCTTATTCGTAAATAGAGGCCGACCGAGCCAGCGTCAACAAACGGAGCGGCAAATACTGCACCCGGGCCCAAGGCCCCGTGTCTACTACGTCACTACGAGGCAGGACTCGGACAAAACAGGGACGAGCTAATAACGGGGCGTCCATTAATCACGTGAGCACAAATAGAGGGGAGGGTGGAGGAGGAAGGGTGCGACGAAATCTCACCAAGTCAATCTCCCCAGGGGGGGAGGGGTTCGGTCCACAGAAAGCTCCCGTCAACAATACTGCAAAGGTGCATGTTATTGCGTCAAAATTACTGACCAGAATAATATACAGAAGGATGGAAAGGGTACTAGAAGAGATAGTAGCTGAAGATCAGTTTGGGTTTAGGAAAAACCGCGGTACAAGGGAAACAATACTGGCTTTAAGATTAATACTTGAAGGGCGGATCAAGAAAAACAAAAATACTTTTGTGGCGTTTGTTGACTTAAGCTTGTGATAATGTTAGATGGGAAAAGATGTTCAAAATTTCATATAAGACAGGCCACAAATATCGAGAAACTATATAAGAATCAAGTGGTTATAATAAAAGTAGAGAATCTTGAGAGACATGCATCAGTTAAATAGCGGATGAGACAAGGTTGTAGTCTATTCCCTTTAATATTCGACGTGTATCTAGAAGAAGCAATAAAGGAAGTAAAAGAAAAATTCTCGTGTGGTTAAGTGTTGAAGCAGAGAAAATCAGTGTGCTACGATTTGCTGATGATTTTGTCTTCTTAGTAGAACAGGCTGAGGATATTGAGAAGTTACTGAATGGCATGAACAAAATACTGAAGGAAAATTTTGGACTGAATATAAATCAAAGCATGACAAAAGGGTTTGAACCATATGGATTTTGCAGGGGTGAAAGTGGAAATCTTGGTGTAAAATTCTTCTTGCTGTTCTGTTTGAAATCCCAAGTGTAGCGCTGTGCTGGCGAGCTGAGCGACGAGGCCTTCTCTCAATGGCAACTCTTCCACGCTCAATGTTTCCTGGTGTGCACACAGTTTTTTGTCACCCAGTTTTCTTCTTTGTCGTTGACGCCGTCTCTTCATAGTAGTCAGCCAACTTTTTAACCGCACAGGCAGATGGCACCAGCCGATTCCGATTAATGTTGAAGTGGTTGCGGAATGCACGATGTGCTAGCTGGTACGAACTACCATTTTGATAAAATGCTTTGATTACGATAGATTATCGGACCTTTCAATCTGTATGTAAAGTCGATTAACGGGAGCGAGGTCGACTATCGAACTCAACGATCGAGAGGAGTGTCGCTGATCTATGGCGGGAGGTCAGGTGTTAAGTGAGAGAGCGGGTATGCATGGTTGCAGTGAACAGTGAAGTATTCTCGCGTTAAAAGAAGTTTCGTTCGCGCTACCGCGTCGGATGAGGGCTGGCTGTCGTTTTCGTAACGCCTGTTGAAGCCAGTCACTCGAAGAAGATGTGATTAGCCAGTTTGACTGTTGTGAGAATAGCGTTAAAAGCCGCAGTCATCGTGGATACAAGTTACGGTCTTCCGCGTCGGTGTAATTAGCTCTGGCCGGCGTTTCATACGGTTGGATAAGCCAGTGGCTACTCGTGAATGCTGAGTGAATACAATAAACGCTGAACTGCTGTTACTAGTGTATTTCGATCCCCGTAATATAACGAAGTACAGTGTTGTGCTATTTGTGGAAGGTTAAGAACGGTTGCTCTACCGGACTTGCAATCTCCATGAAAAATTATTCAGGGTGGTCATTAATTCTTCTTGATAACAAACTAAATAAATATGGTTTAGTTTTCGGTGGTGTAACTGAAAACTTTGTGCAATAAATAGTGTTTTGGTGCTCAACATACTTCTGTGTGTGTTTCGTTCAGTTGAAAATATTGGTAGAGCATTTCCACCCTCCATACAACCAGGCGGCCGTGTTAATAATTCCTGAATAATTCTTTTATTAACGAAGTACTGACAGCCGAAAAGCAAGGTCAAATCAGATACACTATAAGTTGTGACTGTACTAAATAGTTATCATATCTAAAAGCAACTTAATATATCAAAACCTTATATTTCCACATGGCTTACCGTGATCAGGACTGATTATTCTAAACAATAATTATATTTCCACAGTGTACGCATGATGATGTGAGGTCCAGCGCTCCATTATGACTGAATGCTATTTCGCACCCGACTTAACCGATGCTATCCCCTCCACCTTTCTCCGACACAGCTTGATTCACGCGCTTTTTAAAATCGCTCGATATTATGCCTCGCCCTGTATATATAGAGAAAATCACATTTATTCAGCACTTGTGATATATCGTTGGAATGCTTGAAGTTTTAGCTATTTTTGTATGAAATCGCCTTCCCGTTAGGTGACCTTCCGCATCCGCGCCACGAGCTTTTTGATCCCGTCGTCGACCCAGTCACCCACCGCATCACGAAGAAATCGAATGACTGCGACCTGCACTTCCTCGACTGACCGGAACTTTTATGTGATAGTCGCTTTGGGCAATGTCCGGGCTATAGGCAGGGATAGGGAGGGGGGGGGGGGAGGGTCAACGAGATCCCAACCAAATTGTTCGACTAGCGAGGTCATTTGATGTGAGACATATGGACGCGCGTTGTCATGTTGCAGAGACACTCCCTTCGTAAGCATTCCTGTTCTTTTGTTCTGGATAGCCAGCCGTAGTTTCTTCAGAGTTTCGCAGTAGCGGTCCGAGTTAATTGTTCTTCCTTTTGGCATGAAATCCACCAACAATACCCCCTTATGGTCCCAAAAAACAGTCGCCATAACCTTACTGACTGACTTCTCTTTCTTGAACTTTTTGGGCTTCGCCGAAGATGGGTGACACCATTCTTTGGACTGCTCCTTCGTTTCAGGAACGTAATGATGCACTCGTGGTACATAACCTTACGTAACGAAAGCGACCACGTTCATTAGCCTGAAAGGTAACCGGACATTACTCCTTTAGATTTTAAATGAAAAATCCGTCTTTTAGCAACTGTTTTATTATTATTATTATTATTGTTATTATCTCTCAGACGCGTTTCGCCTCCTCTGAATGGGGCATCGTCAGTGAGAATTTTTGGTTATGACAGTTACATGTTGATCAAGAACAGCTCTCCTTGCATGTTTTGTGTAGCCCGATTTGGTGTTGGTTTTCTCATCCCTCCTATTCCACTTTTGAAGTCACTTGTAATGTGTTTCTTGATTTTTTGCACTTTTTTCTTATATTGCATATCACAAATCACATCCCTCACTATAGTGATTAAGATGCAGGCGAGTCAGTCGCTGGCTTTTGAGGCTGCGTAGGAAGCCCTCCTTAACACCGGAGTCAGTGCAGGCATAACAGCCCCCACCCACGGCGCTTGGGTTGTGCGCTTTTGTCACTGTGCGCTTATGTCATACAACCGTGACTAGCGGCCCACCCAGTACAGCAACAAACATCTCACCACAACTCCACCACGGAGTTTTATTTATTCTGTAATAAAGCCGTCTCTAAAATTTAAACGTTTCGGCAACTCACGCCGGTGTAAGATTAGCTCCGAAGACCGTGACGAGAAATTTATTGCAGCAGGAGAAAACGTGAAAGAAAGGAATACGGCGTGGGGAGAGCGTTGTAGTGTGTGTACAGTTTATGAAAGACTGTTGCGTGACAAGGCGGAAATATTAAGAGAAAGGGAATGTGTGAAGAGTGTCGGACACGTGTGATATAAAGCCACTCAGTGCCTTGTCTAGCGAACGCAGTTTTACGGTATGGAAATGAGGACAGTAAAACACGGACAGCTGGAGAGGAGAAAGTGAACGTGGTGCAAAGGAGGGTCCCCTTGTCAAGGTCGAACGATGTCCAGCAGAGTGGCTTCGAGTTGGCGGGGGCTCAGGTGAATTTCAACAGCCACCTGGCTACTTTAAGAAAAAGCACTGTGCCTGGCGACTGGACGTTACCTCAATAGCTCTGTGACGTCTCGTACCCGGCCTCTGTCGGAGCTGGTCAGCAATCATAACAGAGTAAAAACGTTTGCAATACAGCTAGGAAGAGAAAATAAATAAAACAGCACAGTGAAATTAAAGGAAAAAAATCAGTGTTGAATAGCCTAAGAGAAAAAAGTTAACTTGCGAGCAGTAAACGAAGATGTATAGAACTATTATTGGAATGTATGAGAAAAAGCGTCTGGCGCGTAAGATCATTGAAGGAAGTGATGAGCATAGTATGGACGTAGGCGAACTGGTCAGACAACATGGTTGCAACCATCGGTAGCTCAATCCAAGGAGACGAACGGATAAAGTGTTCATTTTTAGTTGGTTTTATTACATCCAATGCTCCTTCCAACATTAAAAAAGAGAGGAAGATTTTTTAAATGTTTTCTTTTATTATTTTTTTACATCGAAGAATAATAAACTTCATTTCTTGTTTAATAATTTATTTCTGCATCATATGCCTAAACTTTGCGAAGAAACCAGAGCGTAAGAAGGAAAGAGAAGTAGAGAGCTAAAAGCAGATAAGGAAGGCGATAACAAACAAAACATTAAAAAGTATTCAAGCATTCAAGACCCGATGCAGCCCAAAAGAAAGATACAAAAGAAAGGTTACGGCGCTCGCCTAAAATGTTTAGGATCAAGGCTTCAATTCTCAGTGTGGTCAGTAATTTAATAGACCTAATTTTGATCACGTGACTATGCCAGTTCCGCATTCCACGTTGAAACGTAGGTCCAGCCACGACAAATGCGGAATGCGCGGCAAATTGAAACTCTTTCATACTAATTATCAAACCTTGTAACTACTAAATGACAAACTTTCAAAAAACGTGTATTTATTTCTACCAGTGTTCCCAACCATATGATTTTTAATTTCCTGCTAATCGTTGATGCTATGCATATTGAATAGTGTTGCCCAAAATCGGTCTTGGTCTTGCATTTTTGCAAGACCAAGACCAGGACCAGGTGTATTGATGCAAGACCAAGACCGGCCAAGTCTGGTCTTGTTCTTGCATTTGGGCAACACTAGTTTTGCCCAAAATCGGTCTTGGTCTTGCATTTTTGCAAGACCAAGACCAGGACCAGGTGTATTGATGCAAGACCAAGACCGGCCAAGTCTGGTCTTGTTCTTGCATTTGGGCAACACTAATATTGAATTTTCCCACGTTTTACAAAAATTGAATTTGCTGCAAAAAAAAAAAAAAAAAAAAAAAAAAAAAAACCATTGAGTTACGAGGTTTGCTAATTAATATCATGAAATGATTGAAACTTCAGACCTATCGTGGTGGGTGAATGTCGGTTCGAATCCCCTTCCGGGCATCCAGATTTGGATTTTCCATGGTTTCCCCAAATCACTCCAGGCGAATGCCGGGATGCTTCCTTCAAAAAGGCCATGGCCGAATTCCTTCCAGTTCCTTGTCCCCAGTCCCATCCCACCTCTATGACCCTAGCCGTCGACGACGCGTAAAGCCGTAAAAAAAAGGATACTTCAGCAGTCAACCGCCTTTCAATCAATCACTTCACTTGACAATACTCCCTTCACGGTCAATGCATTTGTGTTCAGGGAGCATCCATAAACAACGTAGTTCCATTTCGACCTCTTGTTAGGACCCCCTCCCCCCCAAGTAGCCCGTAGTGGTTTTTGCCTCTACCCCCTTCCCCTTCCACGTAGCACGTAGGTTTCTTTCCCTATTGATTCCAAAAGACATTTTGTACTGTTTTCCCTTTTCAAACTATCATAAATTACACATGGAGATAATTAAATGACGAAAATAAATATTCACATGCTGTCGTGTGTTCTGTACCTCATTTTAACTATGACAAATAATATGAATGGAAAGCGACGTGGCCTGGCTCGGAAACCCCCTCCCACCCCGCCCACGTAGCCCAGCGTAGCTTTCCGGCCAACCTCCCCTTTTTTTTAGACCGAGCCACGTAATTTATGGACGCACCTTCACATCTGGACAGTACGTCTAAAATATCCCCTTTATAAGACTATCAGTGGACTGATGGAAGTTTTGGTGCAGTTTTGCAGGTTCAGTCAACTTCCAGTGTAAAATCGTTGTGGGATGATCTAACATCATATCCAAACGAACTTTCATCCGTTTCAGGGACGATATTTTGTCTCCCGATGAGGAGGTAGTTTGGCAGTGGAATTGATTGCGTAAGCTGCGCTGTCAGTTGCGTGTCGGTGACAAAAGGTCGATTCACACTGGAGGTCAAGGTATGGTCACGTCACGTCAGCTCACGATCAAAGATTTCGGCTGTGTCATTCACACCCGCCGTCACCTCAGTTTAAACCGTAGTTTTAATAAAGAAATAATAGATCTCTAGAAATTGTTTTATTATTGTGTAATCATTACAGTTTATACGTTCAGTTTCACAAAACTTAAATCAACAAAAGAGGACAATGAATCGAATTCTCAATATTTTTTACATGAATAATATAAAATAATCTACTTCTACTTGCTGCGAAATATTGAGCAATTTTATAATTTTATTTGCCTTTTTCGCCATCTCTGTCCATAGTTTAGTTTCATTAGAGGAGTCGCAATCTTTGTTGCGAGTAAAATCATATAATTTACTGAAACCCCAAGCAAGCTTTATGCCATGTTGATCTGACCAAGTTCACATTAGCGGGCGGATCAGGAGGAGCGCTCCGGCCTTGACCGTTGGTGATCGGTCGCGGATCGACCTTCTTGTCGACCTGCCTTGACTGAGGCAACTGAATGATGCACTGGAGAATGCTCTCACCGAATTACGTGTATAGCAATCCTGATGCTTGTCCTGACCAGTTGTCTCGAACGTCAGAATGCGAAATAGGTAGATCTGTCCGCTTTTGTCGGTATATTTGTGCCCGAAATCAGTATATGAAAAAAGTACAACCAAAATAACCACATTTTGTTGGGCAAGATGTGCTGTCGGAGAATTTCTATCAGTTTGACACCAACTTTACTACCAGACTTGGAACTTCAAGACTTGCTACCGATTTGACGCCAAACTGTGCAATGAACTGATGGTAATCTGCTGGCGCAACTGGACAACAGATTAATCGTCAAAAGTTGGAAAGGAAATTTTGTTTTCAACATGCATCCAAAGATGGGCTTGATTTTCATATTACCTGTTTAGCTTCGTATAGTGTAAATTGAAGTAAGATGGCAGTGACGGTATTTTTTTAAGTTAAAGTATGAAATACAAATTATTCATGTTTATTTGAAACTTCATTACATTACTACATTACATTATTTCATACTTCTTTATCTTTGTAAAATAATAGGGAAATTAAAGGATATATTATAAATTTAAAACTAATCCCAGAATCTTTTTCATAAATTTTTTATATAAACACTAGTCAGTACGAGTAAAACATAATCAAAATAACCATAACAACAGTCTTGGTAATTTTTCAATTCGTTTATGAAGTTTTTTAACAAAGAGACATTAACCTCAGTCAAATAGAAACACAGAGGGGTAGTTCCAAAAAGATATACGGAACATTCTGCAAAAGGTAAATAACTACTTAACACATAATCTATCAAATAATTACTTTTAAAAAATAAACGAAAAAGTCGGGAAAATTTCGTTGTAATCTCAGAAATCGCGGAAAAATTGATACATTTCGGTAGGACAGACTGCATATTGGTAGGTACGAAACCCCTGGTCCCGACCCCTGGTCCCGACCTGCCGTGGTCTGTCTGTACTGTGAACAGGCCTCTACGCTCAGCCGCTAACCACTGTTGAGCGGCTGGCTGGGCGCAGGGGCAGGATGCAGACCTGCAGAGCACAGCGCCATTGATCATTGCAGCGGCAGGGAGTATAGATCTGGAGACGACGTAGACATTCGTTGTTTGCAAACGTAATATGGTAGATAGTGCGTACACTATTTATATAGTTTCCTCTTTTTAAGTTGCTGGTAAATACTGGTTCTGTTCTTACATAAAATTTAAGATACGAAATGCATTAGACGACACACAGATATTTCGATGCTACTGCCCGAAAATGTTCGATCATCAACACTTCTTTCCAATTCGATGATAAAACTGGAAAGCCTACCTGCGTTGACTGTTCCAGGGGCGACGTAAACATTTAGGTCCTATGAGATGCGACAGTAGTCTGGTCCGCGTCATCAAAAATGTATTTTCATTTATAATGAGTACTGTAAATCAGCATAACGAGTACCGCAAGCGACCAACGTAACTTTCATACTGTGTACTTAATTCATTCTTGCTCTGAGGTTAAGCTGCCCTACGGTCTTGGAAATACAGTACATATTCATCCTTATTGAACCAAACCCAAAAATCACTTTTCTATTAGTGACAAGATGTATTATGGTTAGAAATGGCAAATATTCATGTAATTTAATTTAATATGATTTAATATACTCCTATTTTTCCCTTTCGTCTTCTTATTATTTTTAACTATCTTTTATTTATTTATTACTCTAGTTGCATAGATGCTGGCTGATGAAGGATTTCGGAGATGCAAAACATGTTATGGTTAATATATATACATACAAGGTCAATAATAATCATAGTGAAAAAGTTATTATACGTCATAAACAAACAAAAATAATAAGAGTTAAACATTAACATTTACATCCGAATTTTTTAAAAGACATATTAGATACAATTGATTCCTTTGTATAATTCTTGGAAGTAGTAGACGGAATGGAGAACTCGACTAATTTGGCAAAGCACTGACTATTGCAATCGTGCGTCGACCGGAACCAAAACTAATATTCCTTGAAAAAATATGCAAATTTTATCTGTCAGCACAACACGTTGTGGTTTCTTTACAACGGCCACAACACGTTGTGGTTTCTTTACAAAGGCCACAACACGTTGTGGTTTCTATACAACGGCCACAACACGTTGTGACTTATCAGTATCTAACTCTTTGTGTTCACGACGAATCGGTCCAGGCTCCATTTAATATATATGCTTCTCGTTAAGGGTTGTCCATAAATTACGTGACGTGTTTTCCGGATTTCCGGACCCTCTGGTCCGTGACATCCCCCCCCCCCTGGATATCGCCCTCGCAACTTTTTGAGACTTTTTTTTTTGTCTCACCCTTCTAAAGTCGGTAACACTCCCACCTTCCGACCAAATACCCCCTAAACTCGACTTTCGCGTCATTTGTAGACCTTTTTTTTTTTTTTGAGCTCTACAGTCCAAACAAATGACCTCACGTGAGATTTCCGATGACGCCCCGCTCCCCCTTGGTGAGATTTCGCCGCACCCCACCCCCTATTTCACCTCACGTAATTTATGGACGCCCCCTTACTTATCGCGTTACAAGGCTAAAAAAAAAAGTGAGTTGTCATATGTGGCCAGACGCGAATTTCGCATTGTGGTCGTTTTGGGTTAGCCACAATGTGTTCTGGCTATTTTTTGTAAGTGCCATAAGGCGAGTATCGTGTTGTGGCCGTTTTAAAGAATCCGGAACGCGTTGCGGTCGTTTTCTTCGCTCAATGAGCGTTTCGGTCTTTGAGCGTAACAGATATTACTCTGGGGAAGTGAACTCTGCAGCCAGCCGCAATCACTTCGGCAGAAGGTGGTTTCTGCGCAGTTCTTGGCCGTAGGTGTTTTGAGGTTCGACAGTTGGCTACCCTGCGCCCCTCGTTAGCGGCGGTGTGGGGCTTAATTAAACGACAGTGGCGCCGCTCCAGAGCGCCCGGCAGGGCTGCGGCCCTCTAATTAATCCGGGGGCAGACAGCGGCGGCGTTATGTAAACAACGGGCGCCCACTGACCACGTCACAGCGAGGCGCGCGCTAATCAAACCTGCTGGCGCTCCAACGGACCGCCATCCTCAATGGAGCCGTAAGATGAGACGGAGAGATAGCGCCCGTCAGCTAACACGGGGCGACACAGCAGACTTTCACCTCACGCCCCAACGAGCAAAGTGTCTGGTAAAACTATTATGTATCTCGAGGGAGAGGTACACACCAGCAACTACCGTCAACGACTGTCAGAGGAAGACAAAGAAATTGATTTTAGAGGCAGGGAAGAATGGGGGTAAGGAACGGGAAAGGAATTCGGCCATTTGAAGGAAGTATTCCGACATTCGCCTGGAGTGATTTGCGGAAACCATGTAAATCTGGATGCCCGGACGGGGATTAAAACCCGCGTCCTTCCAAATGCGAGGCCAGAGCGTTACCGCTCAATCACAACACTTTCTTTATATATATAAGTCTACTGTGGGTCAAACCTACAGAAAGTAAGATTTTAACTACTTACTGAATTATTTCGCGTTGCATTTTTGTTTTTGACACTGCCACAGCTGCTTATCGCATCAGCTAGTTAGTTCGTTTCCTGCAGAGATTGTGTTGTTTCTCCGGTAAAGACAACTCACTGTTCCAGAGACGCTATTTGTTTATGCGTTTAACTTGATTCTCGGAAGCATCTTTAACGGATTCAGAATGAAGGGAAACTAGTTCGGCAAATAAACAAATGAACAAAAAAACAATTTTCATTGGTAAACGTCACTCATTACATGCTAGGACTTATTAAGTATCTCATATGAAAAATTTCTGCTAAGACTGCTGCCCAAAAATAAAAGCTTTTATCTTACATAACTATGGGCAAAGAGTTTAACGAAAACATCTTCATCTAATGAATATGAATAAATAAAAAGCAACTAGTAATTAATATGTTAATTTAAACGGAATACACACTTTTCTTTCAGTGTTTTGGCAATTCATTTAATCGTTGATACTTAGCTAAACTGAACTGTTAATAAATGACACTCGTAACACGTGACATGCAGCAACATCTCTGGCCGTTCTTAATGCAGCAATGGAGGCCGGGTGCGTGACGTCAGCATTACGGACACGGATACGGGATGACACAATTACCAAGATCAGCCTTTTATTAGTATTTATAATGACAAGACAAAATATCCCGCATATTGCAGTTATTAATTTAATTACAAATCATTCAAGTAGCAAGTTCAGTAGGCTGACACATTCACGCCCTACGATTTTTTCCCCCGTCTTTGTGTTTGGTGCCTGGGTCACCCCTAACTCGAACGTGACTCTGGGTCTTCCTTCCCACGGAGGCAAGGCACACCCCCAACAAGCCACCCCCGCTAGTCATCAATTAGCCCTCCACATGGCTGCTCATCACAGGGGCTGATGAGAGCTCTTCACAGGGAGGGGGCCAGCTGGGGTGCTCTCTGACGTCACAGGCCCCGCAGACGCCCACTCGAATTGTCACAACACAACAAGTAGCTGTGTGGCGAATAAATGATACCTTGACCAGACCGTCAACATATATATATATATATATATATATGTTCTTTTTACAACTCCTCAGTTTTTGTTCAATCTCAATAAAACTTTGCACACATTTACTTCAAAACAAGGAGGAATGTAATGCCTGTATTTGGTTTACAAAAACTCATCTCCTCTCCCCCACCATCCCGTTAAGCATAATTTACACGTGCAAGGGTCCAGTTTTTGTTAAATATTTCGGAAACGGTAGGAAAATCGGCCAAAGGCAATAGCGATTTTCTGAAAGCCCATAAAATTTCCTGTTTACTGGCATTGGCCAGGTTATATTAAATGTGACTGCTTGTCTGAAATTCAAGTCGGGCCACGGGCGGCCGGGACACAGTTTGCCTCACCGTGGCGCCTGCGAGGACGAAACGCAACCCGCCGCGCACAACAGTCACTTTAGCAGCGCAGCTTCAGGGGTTAGCCTTCGCAATAAGTCTCAAAAATAAACGCTTCAAAGAGCTGGGCAAACGCTGGATTTACTCTTCGATAACTCAGCTTTTAAAATAATATCTTTCTATCCATTACAGAAAATGGATAGCAAAAAATTCAAGACGATTACGTTATGGGGAAAACAAATTCCGTAACTGAGGTAGTATAAATTGTGAATATGTTCAAATTAATAAACTCTCTTTTCTATTTTGTGGATACATTGCACTAGGTATTTAATTTAAACAACCCAATAAAAAACTGAAACTTTCTCCGTTAAAATATGAAACATGTCATCCGACGGGTTCAGTTTGAGATGTCACTATCGCACTGAACGACACTATCCGAGTCCCAGAACCCACCAAGCGAGAAAATACAATATCGCTGTGCGCACTAAACCCGCGAGATTCCAGAACAATCTAATTTCAGTTACGAGCTAGAAATTTAAGAATATATTCATCTCTTTTACTTTTGGAGCTGTGTAACAAAAGTAATCAAAGTCTAAATCGAAAATCAAATTCCGGTCCTAGAAACTGTAAAACCAATTAGTGCTTACCCAGTTATTGGACATTAGTTCCGATATGTGCACTGGTGGAGTCCTTACCTGCAACAAAGAAACGTCACATTTAGGGAAAATCGTATAAATTAAACAAGAAGAACAGGACCTTGAAGAATTTTATAGGTTTTTTTTGTTTTTTTACTGTTATCAGACCTATATTTTTTTTTTTTACTGTTATCAGACCTATATGCTAATTACTTAGAGTTCTTGTTAAACGACTGAAGTGGCGACCATGAAGTGGCATATATTTGGATAACACAGTATATCAACCATAGTAATATCAAGACCCACAGATGATTAAAATAGTATAACGGCAAGTTAGGTTAGTGTCAACACATCAAAGCTGCTGACATTGTACGCGAAGCTACCGTTGGAAAGCTCCTTCCGACTTTCTGCAATGGGTTAAACACCATAGCGTCTATGGCTTACCCCTAACACACACACAAATAAAATACACCACAAACTAACAGTACGTAATTTCTTGTACAATTGGGATGGCTGTATTAGCTATATTGTTATGCAAATTCGGATTACACGACACAAAGTTAACCGCGTAGTGAGCAGAAGATACTTGCAGTGAGGCGTGAAGGCACTTGGCGGGGGGGGGTAACACAAACGCCACAAATGTCAACTCTAGGGGGCTATAAGTTCTAGAATCGACGCGGATACAGACTTTAGGGGGGTGGGGAGAACCGCCCTAGGAAGCAGGACAGCTAAAATCTAGTTTAAAAACAATCCGAGGTCGATCAACAGGAAAAAAAGGGGGGGGGGTGTAATTCCGGGAAAATCCCGCATGTAATTAATATACGTCTGTTCTGAAATGTTCATACTTTCCTTATGTTTGTGTTTACTTTAATTTAATTGCGATGGAGCGCACACTCCGGTGGAAATTTCCCTACACACCCATTTGCCCTGTTTCTTACCATTTGTTTATCTTTAATTACATGAGAGAAATTTCTCCAACCATCTACTTTTGCCCTTTACGAATTTCAGCTTTAAATTGTTTCAGCGTATTAAATTCTTTATTTGTCAAGTTTATTGTAAGTATGAATAAACATAACTGAGGATGGTCAGAGACAAACTTAACAGCAGTCTGAGACTAATGAAATCTATAAGGAAGTAAAAAGATCTGCACAGTGTTTGGAAATTCAACAAGACGTAGACATCTTTATACTAAGCTAATCCGAGCTTAGTACTCAACGTGAAAATTGCTTGGACCTTCCAGGAGGAGGTATAACTAGCCTGGTACTGGAGGTAGACTGGCCACTTTCTTCCCTCCTCACCTGACCCAATTCGGTAATTCTTCCGGACAAATGGGACCTACAGTTTAACGAGGAAACTTTCTGGCATACTACACATTACGCAACAAGCCGAGCCAGAGGTGAAGGTCTGATCAAGAGCCTTTGGAAATCCCAGTCGAGATGGGGATTCGAACCGGGGTCTTTGCGATCTCCAGTCAGACGCCTTAGCCATTGAGCCACCGGCCCACACATTACTTCGAGAAATGGCAAATGAAACTAAATTCCAAAAAAGTGAAAAGTAATTCGCATAGCAAACAAAATGAATCCCGTTGTGTGTTGTTATTTGTTCTTACAAATGTTTTTGTTTTTTATTTAATTTAACTTAAATTCATTCCAATAGAGCATATGCTCCGTTAGCAATTTACCTTCTTATCGACTTTCTCTTGCGCGAATTTTTATTTTAAATTCGTTGTGTGCAATGTCCCTACCTACCTAATTCCGCTTCTTAGGAATTTTAAATTCTATCAATGTGTGAAATACTTTGTTCAGCATTTCATTAGTTAATTTATTCGTTCCTTACTCTCATAGCTACTAAAGAAAATTTTCCCACATCCTTACGCCTGAAATCTATCTTCAGTCTGTGGTGATGGCCATCTGTTCCATTCTTAATTCTTCTTCCAATAGTAACACGGGCCTCGTTACCCACATACGTTTTGTACACTCCCATCTTGTCTTCCACAGACTCCCAACCCATTATCATATCAGCTGCTGATTCTGTACTGCAGTAATTCCATGTATAAATCTAGCATCCCTCCTTTGTACTCCCTCCAACTCATGTATACCAAAAATGTTTCATACTACTCCACCTTAGTCAAGTAATGGTGTGACAAAAATTTGTAGCGAGCATGTAAGAAACATTTAAGTTTCCATTAGTGTTGGTTCAGCTAAATTGTTCATTTCCTTTTTGAAGAAAATTTCGTTTAACTTATAGCGATATGACTATCCTTCACCCAAACCAAAATAAAATTTCTTAAAAATCCGTACACACAGGCTGGTAGGTATGTTGAACTGACGTTGATATTTACTCATGTTTTTCTGTTTCCAGTTTGTATTTTTCTGAAGACTTTGAAGTATCAGTGACCCAGTTTAGCGCTGTTGTGTTGGACTGGACAGTGAGTCATTTAATCCCGTGATCCCCAGGGCTCCGTTTAATCGCCCCCATTAAGCCATTAATGTAAATGACCTACAGGCAGCCCGACTACGTATCCGTTGCGAAGCTCCATGTTGCTCGTTGAATCAAAAAAGGTAAATTAACATCATTGCTAAGTTGTAAGCTAGAGGGTGCAGAAATCAATTTCAACTCCACAAAATTACAGTACGCTTAATTTAAAAAACGCAGTTGGAGGGACATAATAAGAAGTGGCAAACTCCGGTTTTTGTTTAGTGCACCATTCTACATCCAGCGACCAATATATGGACAGTTGGTTCTATTCGCTACATGCTTTGTAGAAAAAGCAGAGATGTGAAGTTATCGACCCCTATAACCCCAGTATGAATTTATTCGTTGCTGAGGATACCGCGAAGAGATGTGAAACGTATTTGGCAGTAAATTAGTGAAAAACATTTGATTTGGCGGTCTTTTATTAACAATTAATTCTGTTGTTACGTTTCTAATTGCAGGTATATCCGTCCTGACCCCGAGGTTACCTGGTTCCATTCCCGGTACTGCCAAAGATTTTTCACTAATCCAAGCATTGCCCAGGAAAGCAGGCGTATAAAGTTTACGAAAACGGAAGTATTGATGCTGACACAGCAATCAGACAGCGACGTAAAATTTGGCAGCTCCCTCGGTAACTTTCGGAAAGTATGCGTGAATGGGTAGCCAGCGATTTCCACCCTTTCCCTTTTTTTCTGTCTCAATGAATTCTTGAACAACAATATACACCTGAACCCATCTACACATAGATATTACCTGATAAAATGTATCCTGACAACTATCTCAAACTGCTTTTAGACTTTACCCGTGTCACGTTCCCAAGTTACCTCTTCGCAAAAGTAATATTGAATAATCTGCAGTATCTGAGAAGCTGAGGAATAAAGTGTGTTAGTAAAACTTGGAAAGTTTGTTTGTGGCCATATAACTGATGGTACTCTTGAAGTAAAAGTAACGAGAAATAAAGCAACGTAGAGTGTGCATTTTATTTCAGATAAAGAAAGCTAAACGGAGGAGAGATTGATTATATTATAATTACCACCTGAGAGCTAGACTTAAAATATAGCAAATAATGTTTCTCATCCTGCGAAGAAGTCACTAAAGAAAATATAAAAAGGTAAAAGAAGCAAAATTATGAATTTCACAAAAAGGACTCAACGGTAGCGAACTGTAGGTAGTTGGATAAAAAGTCCTGTAGTGTTGTAGCTTCTGAATACAAGATAAGAACTTGTAAATACAAGTTCACAATGGTTTCCATCGAAGTTCGGTGGACCAAGTACTGATCCGTGAAGTAGCAAAATGACAAAGCGCGGTATCCCGAAAAATCAGATTTACTAAAGTACGAAATTTGACTGTGAGGAAAAACTTGTGCCTTATTGAATGACTGGTTGTGCTTGGCGGTCTTCAAGACCATTGTGCCGCCACAAGATGAAAAGTGTGCCGCGAAATTTTACCTTTTGTAAGAAATCAACTGTCCATTTTTTTAATTAGTTACTTTATTTCGGTTTCTGCATTTAATATGCCGCAATTTGTTACATATTGTGGTATTCTAAGAAATTAAACGTTAGTTACTGACACACAGTTGCTGTTAATTTTAGTTTATTATACAGTGGTGTGCCGTGTTGAGTCACAGATAATTCATGGTGTTCCGCGAGCAGATGAAGGCTGCGTTGGGCGCCCTTGGCATTCCGAGAGCGAGTCCGCAGATGCGTGTTAATCGTGCGGCCAAACACGGCGAGTGACGTTTCGCCTGTCTCTTCGCTGCCCTCCTCGCGCGTGTCGGTCGGCGCTAACCTCGTTATAGTCCTGTCGCTAATACGCCGCACTCCACCGCCAGATGTCTCCCCGACTGCCACAGTGACCGCAAAACGATCCTCCGACAACAGCAAGCGCATCATCGCAAGGAGATGATTTGGCAGACCTGCGATTCTGTAGTCGCTGCTCTTGTCAGAAAATAAATGGCAAGTTTCATATCTCGTCCTTTAATCGGGCTTTCAGCTGGGTCTTGTTGATGTTTAATTACGGCAACAATTCATCCGAAAACTCCGGGTATCTTCCGGGCCGAATTTCGGCTTTCTCGTGACTGAATATTCTGGTTGTCAACGAAAACAAACAAACTGGTCACATTCCAGAGATATTACGCTTGAGAAATGAGCTATTGATACTGTCCTTCTTTGTTTGCAGTAACAGCGCGGCGTTTTGCATTGTTAATTAAAACACATTTCCACGGTTCACTCAATCGATAGACTACGTCTGTGTTTATATTTTAGGGCGCTAATGACCTCGCTGTCGACGCGTCCTAAAGCAACAACAGCAGCAAGAACAACAACTATGTTTATATTTGATGGGTGTAGGCATATCAAAGGTAATATCTCTGGAAAGCCACTAGTTTGTTTACTTTTGTTAACAACCAGACTATTCTGTCACGACCAAACTGAAAATTGGGTTCGAAGATGTCCGAAGGCTTCGGGTGAAACATTGCCTCAATTAAATGTGTGAGAGATTTATTTCAGTATAACAGCAAACTTGTTTTATTACACAGAGACGTTCTCATTTTTTCCCACTAGCGATACGAGAATGAAATAGGAAGGTTTTATCGAGCGGGAATAAACAATTCGACTTGTGCTGGCTCCACGAACCGCACCGACCATCATCTAGATATGGGCTTTCCATGATTTTCCCAGGTCGCCCCAGACAATTGCCGGGAAGATTCCTTAAGACGGCCCATGGGTGTTTCCTGTCAAATTCCGTCTATCCCTTCCAGTGCATGTACATATCAGGATAGCTGGAACGCACATTCCGCCATTCACTTTGTAATTAATTGACGGTATTGATAACAGAGGGTCACGTATCCAATTCTACCTTCAGAGGATCAGCTATTTACAAATTTTTATGTTAATCTTTTTAAGTTTGTTTTATGTGAGGTGAAAACTGCAGTAGAGGATAATGGTCTAGGAAAAGTTTTCGAGATATGAACCTAACTGTCCGCAGGACACGGTAAAGTTAGTGTCTGTGACGAGTTGATTGTGTTGTTCTTTTTCTTTGAGTGCCTTACCCGATTCCGCGTGTAGGTGGTTATGATGAGAAAGGGGGGGGGGGGGGTCGGCGAAGCTTGTAGTGAAACCACAGGTACCCCTTGTGGAATTTATATATTTCCTCGTGTTCGGATCGAGGACAGGCGAGCGAGAAAAATTAAGCAATAGTCAGAGAACCACGACAGGCAAAGTACAGCACGATTCAGCGATTCGGCAGTTGTCAAGTGCCAAAACAAGAACGTATGCTGGCACTATGACCGCATGTAGTACGCTGATGATAGGGTTTACCACCTGCAGACAGCTGAGTGTAGTGGGGGTTAAACCCTGAGCACAGCTAGCTCGGGGTCTGTCTGATTGTCGCATTGTATTAAGCAGCACTGAACCAGCCGGGAGTCAACGCGAGAAGCTACCGGGCTCCGCCTCGGAACGGAGCCATTGCAGCCACAAGAGATGTTCGACAGCAAACCAGCAGGTAGGCTATAATGAGAGAAGGGTTGGATGTTTAAACGGATTTGTTTATTTAGTATTGCAGAAGTTTCAATGTATCGCAATAGTCCTGCCGTTTTGGGTTAGAGGTACCCATGTTGTTAAGCTCGCTCTCCTCGTTCCCATAATGTTGGTGGTGGTTAGCAAGGCGATACTGCACCAGTTTTATCAGTTTCAGACAGTAATAGTTCAACCTGAGATGTTATTTACATGTGTTTATATGTGCAGTTATTGGTATATATGCCTTCAGAAACCTTCCGTAAATAAACATATACACATAGAGTGATTATTAGCCCTGATTTTCGCTCACGAGACTCATATCTGAACAATCATCGACTTCAATGCTCGACGTTTATCCGTGCGTCCCGTATGTCAATCTGTCCTTGTCTAACTGCTCGGCAGGACAGAGCGACCTTGGGGGTCACCCCAGAGGGTGAAACTGGGTCACTACAAGTTGACCCTTCATAGCAATTTCCAGGGGAGTTGATAACTAGAATGATTTCTCATTGCCTTCGTCAGTGTGACTGTATTCGTAAATATTATTATAGGTGTACATGGCTATGACAGTGCGCGTGTTTGGGATAGTGTTGTTTGGGTTGTATGAAACGAGAGCTGAAGAAGGGAGAGCATGAAACCCGGTGTAGGCCCACAGAGAACTACTCTTCCGAAAGACACTTTGGAACCGCTAGGCTCAACGTCCCCATCTGACTAACAAATCACCGTCAACATTGACGCACGCCTTCACTCCATACGCACTGCAGAGAGGTTTGACATTTAATGCACGACTTTGGTGCACAATCTGGCAATTAGGAATTGTGCACTACCACCTCTCTTACCCTGTAGGCCAGTTCCACCACCAGGACTGGAACCAGCTAACCCCGTGTCAGCGCCGGACACCATCACGGTGCCAACGGGGGCCAACGTTAGTCGACGTAGCGTGCTGGAAAAGCAGTGCACTCGCGAGAAAACGTGCCACCAGAGACAATATCAGACGAGTTGAGTAAGGAGAGCGTAGCTGTGGCAGATAAGTCTTGAAAAGAAAGTTACGCACAAATACAATCGTATTGTCCATGGAAAAAGGAAGAGATACGATGTTCTTATTCCTATCGTACGTCGCGCATCGCACACATTCATTTTTTCTTTCCCGTTTGGTTGGAGCAGACGGACCGTGGACCCGTCTGTCTGTCCGGCCGACCTTTAGGGCGATGATTTATGTGACTGGTGGCAGGCGACGCCCCAGTAATAGCTCGCCCTCGGGGGTATCAATTCTTCTCCTTCAGTCAGCGTCCGACGATGGTCAGAGCACCTGCGCGTCAGCATGAATACTGGTTTCCGATCAGGGTGAGCACAGGTGTGGTTACTAACTCGATACCTCTCAAGTTGCCCGCCAATTCACTTTGACCAGCCAGGATTTGAGAAAGTGTGAAGTGCCACTCAACATTTCTCGTGCGAAAACGAACTGATATACGAGCCGTTATTATATATATATATATATATTATAAAATAGAAGAGGACTTGAATCACGCAGGGATCAGCAAGGAAATGACACGGGAAAGGGGACAATTCAGGAACAAAATTATGAACTCAAAATTTAAAATACAGAAGAAAACAGAACAAAGTGGACTGAACAAAGGAAACAGGAACACAGTGAGCGTATGAAGAGGTTTTGGGAAGAGAAGAGGAAGAAGACAAATACAAACAAAAACTGAGTAATCATGAATAATTTGAGTTTAAACACTGTCTTCAAGGGCAATAATGATTAATAATGATAATATGCCCACAAATCTAAAGGAAATAGTTAATGACCAGTGCATATTTCCTGTGCTGGCCATATTGCGGGGAGAAAAGACCAAAGATGGACAAAAACAGTGTTACTATTGAGCCCAAGAATTCACCACAGACCGAGAGAAAGTCCACCAGACCGATGGGACAAGGACATACGAAGGGTTGTAGGAGTTAACTGGCAGAGGATACCCAAGATCGTTCGACCTGGAGAAAACCCACTCAAGTTCAGACAAAAACTTAACAAATGAGAAGTACCGTCGAAGAATGAAGTCACTAAGAGATGGGAAACGAAGTGGACTGAAGGAAGGAAGAGAATCCACGGAGAAAAAATGAGAACTGTGGGGAAACTCAGAAAACTGAATCGTTAAGGCTTCGCGTGATCCGACAGGGTACAATTTCAGATTATTATATATATATATATATATATATATACCGTTTTTAAATGCGGCCTGCCATGCGCTCATGCAAGCAGAGTATCTGCATCATCAGCTAACAAACGAGAAGAGACCGATAGGATGTGAAACATTACTCTCCTCTCATTACAGATCAGATACAATTATGTTCGAAATTTATGCTTACTTTTACCAAATTTGGTTGAGTAATATTGACAATTTGCTGATTGGTGTTTATATTAGGTTTGGTAGCTGTTCATTCCTGCTTTTCTCACAAAGCACGCTTCGCCCAGAGCCATCATTGAGAATCGCGCTAGCTCGCGCCCACTGTGTCCCATTTTGCTATTCGATTGTCAGTTGGCATCCCGGCTGTTTCCGTGCCAGGTGGGCACTAATTCTTAACGAATTTCACAGAGTGTTCTTCACATGATCTGTTTCATTTTATATATAGTACGTGTGAAAGTGAAAGGAACGGTGCAATTATGGTTTAGTGTTGTTTTTTTGTAATATTTTTAGTGTATTTTCAGCTCTGTCTGGCTAGCGTATGTTGATCAGCGTTTTACAATCGGTAATTGCTTCCTGAATATGGTAGTTTTATTGTAAAGTGTAGAAGTGTTATGTTTTTAGTTGTTGCTTGCGAGAATTTTCGTATCTGTGTTTATACCTGAGAGTATAATAGTTATTTATCAAGCACGTAGCGTGTTTTCGCCTTAAATCAAACACTGAAAATTGTTCGACACACAAACAGAATTATTTAGTTGTTGTTTATCTCGTATACTGTGGTATCTGTGACCACTTCAGTTCTTAGAGATAAACGGTCGTTATTGAAATGTGTCCCTCTCCAGTACCCTGTAGTGAGTTTCGTGTTAAGCAGGTGGTCGCTGTATTATACGCGTATGTCTGGAGACGGCTGGAGCGACGAGGTTCCGCTCCAGGCTGGAAATTAGTCGCCTGTCGGCCTGAGTAATCACGCGATTGGACACGGAGTGCCACTTGCTGGAGGACGGCGTGTAGCACCATACACCGACTCCCGCATTCCGTCCCAAGACGCTATACAGTGCCACTGCTATACCACAATGTTGTGGAACTGTGCCTATTCGAGTCATCATTATCGTTGGGGACCACCTTCAGTTTCCCGGGTGTGGTTTACGAGCCTTGGTTGTTGTATACGATCGTTTTCCACTTCTACTATCCAGAAAAGTTTCTTCGTCCGTGATGTATTCCCAGTCCCCTCTTTTCTCTATGTCCTCCTTCAGTTGGTCTGTCCATCTTCTTCTTGGTCTTCCCACAGGTCTTTTGCCCACTATCCTTTTTCAAATAAGTTTTTGGTAGTCTTGTACCAGTCATTCTCTTGACTTGCCCAAACCACTTAAGTCTTGATGACCTAAGTCTCTCTTCCATGGATCCCCCTAGCTCTAGGTTTGATCTAATCTCATCATTCTTTATGTGGTCAAGTCTAGATTTTTGGAGGGCCGTTCTAAGAAACTTCATTTAAAATGCTTGGATCTTCCTAAGGTTCCTTGATATTAGTGTGCATGTTTCCAAAACATATGTGAGAATAAGAATGAGATATGATTTGCCGGGATGCTTCCTTAAAAAGGCCATGGCCGAATTCCTTCCCATTCCTTGCCCCCATCCTTTCCCGTCTCTAAAAACCTCGCTGTTGAGAAACGTAAAGCATTAAAAAAAAATAGAGAGATACGATTTGTACAAGACAATTTTTGTTCTTCTGGGAACCTTCGAGTCCCATAGTAAGCTGCATATTCGAGTCCTTGACATAATCCAGACAATGTTCCAGGAATCATCAGTTTAAAAGTATCTAGTAATTTAGATTTTCTTTTAGTAATCGTCTGTACTTTCGATTAGTTCGTTCTCTTGAGCGTATAACGACCTGTTAGATTTTAAATTCTGTCGCAATATTTTCTAATTAGCCACGTTTTAACATTTGCCGCAGCAGGATTCAGAAGACAATGTTCAATAAATCAATATATTGTTACTATTTTTTGATACTGAAGATACGTAAATTTTAATGTCAACAAAGAAAATGTATGGTCAAAAAAAGAAAAAAAAGAAAGAAAGAAAGTAAGCATAGCAGCAGTGATGAAAGCGAAGCTTGAACGTGTATTTGGAGATTTACAGACTTGGAAATAAAGTATTCTGAATTGTGACTCTCTCTTGAATGTTTATTGTTTCAATTTTTCAGTTTAGTGTATCTCCGGATTTTTATAACCAAGCTACAGAAATTTTATCTGCCGTCTGCAGATATTCAGAGCCACAGGGCTGGCAGCACTGGGTATGGTCACGGAGTACTTCCCAGTTGGCAGAGAGGTAAGTGGCCAGCGTCTGCGCTTGACACATGTTAATTGCAACTTCAGATTCACGACTAATCTATTTTGGAATGACGGCAAATACATGTTACTACCAGTTACCTTCATGTATAGGAATGACCGAGAAAATAAGATGAGAGAAATCAGGGCCAGAACTAATTCATTTCTATACCTTTTTTTTCCACGAGCGATTAGTGAGTGGAACAGGAAGGAGTTATCGAGCGAGAGAACTTAGATTCCGATAGAAGTTGGTATCTATAAACCCCTCCGGCCATCCTGATCTGGGTTTTCCATAGTTTTCCCAGATCGCTCCAGGCGAATGCCGGGATGGTTCCTAAAATGGTTCATGGGCGCCTCCTGCCATATCCCGTATATTCCTTCCTATGCACAAATGGTTACACATTAGGATTGGTGTAATGCAACCGCGGCCACCCATTTTAGGGAATCGCGGAGTGATAGTAGTAATAATAATAATAACTAGGCGGTGCCTGGTCTCTAGTATAGCGCTGAATTCTATAACACTAGCTTCGTTTAATTTAATTTAACTGCGTTGGCGCACACGCTCCATGGCAATTCATTTAGTCATCTAATTGCCCTTTTTATTTTTTTTATTATCTTATATAATTTGAGTGTTTAATTCCTCCCTCGCCTACTTTTGGATTTAAAAATTTAATTTTTAATTCCTTCAGCGTTTTCGGTGAATTATTCATCACTACACTTGGTAATTTGTTCCAATCTCTGACACGTTTACCCACAAAAGAAAAATTTTCCCACTCCTTTATGCATGAAACCGAGCTCCAGCTAGTGGTCACGGCCATCTATCCCGTTCCATGCACTATTCCTAATTCTTCGATCAATATCCTTCCAACTCCCATCCCCAACATATGCCCTGTACATTTCCAGCACTGTCTTCACTCTTCTCCTGTCATCCAATCCACCTCCTTTATCATATCAGTTACTGACTGGGTCCTTCGATAATTTCCACAAATAAATCTAGCAGCCCTTCTCTACACCTGCTCTAACTCCTGTATTTGATACCCAAAATGTCGGTCCCAAACTACACCACCATATTCAACCAAAGGTCTGACCACATTTTTGTAACCCAGTTCCCTAACTTTTCTGGTATATCCTCTCATCACCCTCTCCGGTAAATTAAAGATTTTGTAAATTTTCCCACCACCTGCTCAATGTGCTCTGTCCAGTTGAGTTTATTGTCAAACGTTATGCCAAGATATTTACACTTCAATCATTCAACAACTTATTCTAACCACAACCCTGTAGTCATAAGAAATCTTTAGTTTTTTACTTGTGTAAGCTGATTCTTCTTGGCAGTCACCTTCATTCCATGGTGATTTACCCATTTAGATATTCTAGCCAGGTTACCCTGAAGTTATCAACAATCTTCTCGTGTTTTGATCGTACTATATACCATTATGTCATCTGCTGACAGCCTAAATTCTGACCGTAAACCATCAACACAATCATTGATTAAAGTAATGAACAACAACGGTCCCAGTACACTACTCTGTGGCACTTGTTTTGCTCGTTTGGAACGGCGTGCTTAACTAATTGTAGCCGTGCCAGAAGGAAAAGCTGCGAGTAATGACTGAGCTCTATCTCCAAATAGTTACATCTTTTGGACGGTTATTTTGCATGTAAGCACGTGTTGTGGGCGATGCGCCATCCATCCGGCCTATCATTCGGGAAGACGCTGGTTCAAACCTCGTTCGAGCATGCAGATTTCTGATCCCCATGCTTTCCCGAAATAACTGCAGGCGATTGCCAGCATGGTTTCTTCAGAAGGTCACTGGCGAATTTCTTTCCGTTACTTGACCCCATTCTATCCCAGCTTTAATCACCACGACGTCAATGAAGCATAAAATCATAACGGCGGGAGGAAATGCACTGCGCGGAAATAAAAAGAAACAAACTAAACTGGATTGGCGTAATATTGCTCAACCACTTGTGTAAAACCTCCTTCTCCTACTAAGGTATTTCAAATTTTCTTTTCCCTCCTGTTATTAATCTTATTTCCTACCAGTTGACACCCTGGTAAATTTAAATCCCCACCAATAATGACCATTGCACGCTCGCTTCTGAACTGTGAATATGAATTTATTTTTCTCCGAGAACCTCAACTTCATCTTTCATTCTTCCAATACGGTAACCAGCCAACACCCTGATTTTTTTTTCCTTTTTATCACACCAAAAATCTACCCCTACTAACTTATGGTCATTATCTATGAACACATATATGCAAACTGATGAAAACATCCTGGTTACTGTCATTTTTGACTGAAAGGTTGCCAACTGCGCAGAAACTATATAACCAATTAACGCAGGAAATTTAAGTCATACTTAAGTCATATTTAAGTCCTACATTTCAGTTTTTTATTGTCTCTCCTTCTGTTCCTGACTGGGCGCTACGCCACGGGAAATTCGTCAAACCCGGAGGTTTCAAAACTATTTTGTCCTACAACCAAGATGCCGAATTAATTTTTTGCCGTATACCAACTGCCCGCCTAATACTGAATGTTTCTAAACTTTTTAATGTCAAACGTGTTTTCCAACGATTGTGGCAACAAAAATGGGAGACTGATACGGGTTTTAAGTTTATTATATAGTTGTGATTGGTTAAAAGACGTCTTTGTTTTAGCCGCTGTATTCAATTTTTATTTTCAAACTAATTGCTCCAACATCCACAACTTTATAGCTCGTATCTGGCTTTGTGTTTATTTGAAGTTGCAGGTTTCTTTCGCAAGGTTACCCCTACATAATATCCGAGAACAAAATCATCCGTCTCGTTCAACCTAAATTGTTAACAACTAACTTCCTTCTTTTTTTTTTACCCTTTCATTTTTTCTTTCTCTTTTTACCAACGATTCACAATAGCTTTTTCCCACAGTAAAACCTGCGCAAACTAATCTTTTTATGTATTTTATCAGATTCAAAATTATGCAATACTAATGTGTAAAACCGAAAGCTCAGACGAAAAGAAGTGGAAGTAAAAATGGGAGTGCACAGGGTAGCGAATTGGGACCATTACTATTCATTATTCTAATGAATGATTGTGTTGATTGTTTACTATCTGAAATTAGATTGTTTTCATATGACATAGTGCTATAGAAAAGGATCAAAACGGTTGAGGATTGTAAACAGTTGCAGGGTGATCTGGACAGGATATCTAGTTGGGTTGATAAACATGGGATGAAGATAAATTCAAAGAAGAGTCAGCTTATTAGATACACAAGTAAAAAAAAAAGGTTAATTATGAATATAATGTGGGGAAATAATTCCTTGCTGAAGACTTGATATGTAATATCTTGGCATTACATTTGATGACAAGCTTAACTGGGCAGGACACATTGGACAGGTGGTAGGAAAGGGTTTCAAAATCCTTAACTTGTTGGAGAGAGTGATGGAAGGATGTACGAGAGAAGTAAAGGAATTGGGTTTCAATACTTTGCTCAGACCATTGCTCGAATATAGTAGTGTAGTATGGGACCCTCATTTTGAGTATCAAATACAGAGTTGGAAGAGGAGCAAAGAAGGGCTGCTAGATCTGTCTCTGGAAATTACCGCAGTATATAATCAGTAGTAGATACGATAAAATAGCTGGAGTGGGATTCATAGGAATACAGGAGGAGGGTGAATAAGATGATGGGTGTTTCAAGGCGTATATTGGTGATGAGGCGTGGAAAGATATTGGTGTAAGAATTAAAAGCATTGCATGGAAGGGAAATGATGACCATGATCACAATCCGGCATTCCATTTCAGACATAAGAATGTGGGAAGATTCTTTTTCGTAGGTAAGGGGACCAGGGATTGGAATAAGTTACCAAGAGAAATGATGAATAATTTTAAAAAAGACGTAAAAACAATTTAAAGTTGAAATTTGTAGAGGGTAAAAGAAGGTGGGTACAGGAAGGCGGGAAATGGTGTGTAGGGAAATTGCCACCGGAGCAAGCGGTCCGTCGCAACTAAACTAAATTAAATTAAATTACTGAAACGATCAAATTAAAAATATTATTTTTACGTTTGTTTAAAAAATATAGTGTAGACAAAGATTTTGATACCTATTAAGAATATAGTTAGCCACGCAGATGTTTGGTTTTTTACATTTATTTCTAAAAAGAATAATTCTTAGTCTCAGTTCAAATAACGAGACAGCGATCTTCAATCATGAACCGACGAGTCCTCAGTACCGATCATCACGAATCTCTATGGATGTAGGGTGTAATCATAGACGGATTGGTGACCCTCCCGCTTGTTAGAAGGAGCCACTATAACCATGTGAGCTTAAATTTTGTCATCTGTCAGAGATTTGTGTAACATATGTTCTCTATGATAGGCGTAATTTCGTTCATGAAATGTGTAGTTAATGAGTACCTTTCCAGCATTCATTTGTAGTCCGGGACTAGGAGTCAAACCCGGTTCCACTGTACCCTCCAGATCCTGTGTGCCGTGAGGTGGTGTCTTGACGGGCGCAAACGATACTCTCAGCTACGATTAACGAATGAGCTAAACAGTTTGATCTGATTTAAGACACGCATGAACTGATGATGACTGTGAGTGGAGCGCATTTACTCGTCGTGTTTCCCCAAATATCTTTGTCTCTGACACGGAGCCCCTGCAAGTCAATTTCGATACCTGGGTGTCGATATCGACCGTTTTGGAAACCAATGCCTGTATTCGAGTAGACACCTAGTGCATGGTATCTCCGCCTAGCGTTGTAGCTGTGGAGTTTCGCTGCTAGCATTGAGTCCGCACCTCGACCACGCCCACCTCGGCACCTGGTAATCGACAGCTGTCACACGGCGGCAGCCACACGGATCGATACTGGGACCGCAACATCTTGCCAACGTCTCTATCAACCAAACACACAAAGCACTCACCTGTTTACACATTCTACCTACAAACAACAGTCCAGTACCAGAGTTTTAATATTTTCAATGTCTGGGCGTGATGTAAAATACCGTAAAAAGGTTGAGCAACTACACCTCATTCACCTGCTTATGGCAAAATTAGCGCTACTAATAGCTTCCAGAAGGTACGGTTAGTTGCTTACTAATGCACAAGTGAACGGACCGAGAGTGATGGGTGAGTGGGTAACGCTCTGGCGCCGCATTCGGGAGGACGCAAGTTCGAAACCCGTCCGGGCATCCAGATTTGAATTTGCCATGGTTTCTCCAAATCAATCCAGGAGAATGCCGGGATAGTTGGTTCAAAAAGGTGATCGCCAAATTCCTTCCCGTTCCTGGTCCAAGTCCTTTCCCGCCTCTAATTAACTCGACCTTGACCAGGTGTCAGGCCGTAAGGAAACAAATAAACTCCGAATTACAGCGTGTCGGCACAGTAAAAGAGGTCACTGTGGCATCACAATTTGTATGTTATGTTGCGCCTACCAGATAAGAACAACATGCCACGTGGCTAAGGAGCGACACAGACCAAAGGTCCCGAGAAGAAACCTGGTATGGTGCCGGTCAGCGGCGGCGAGCCTTTGATGTGGACGGCAGGCAGATAGCCATTACACGGAGCAACAGACAAGCACCACTCACTGGCCACTACTGTCACAGAGCAGAACCAGAAAACACTCGGCTCGTCTCCCAATACATCATGCCGCAAACAATGTGACAACAGACAACAAAGTAGCTGAACTGATTCTCATCACTGTTACCGAAACCTTCTTCTTCTATCAGTGCCATACCCTTGTGAAGTTATAGGCGGTTACTATGGGAATGTTTACCTCTCCATGGTAACATCCCAGGGGACATGAAATGGAATGGTCTCCGGTTGCGTTCCACAGTGTTCGTAAGTGTTATTGTAATGTGTGTATACTCTTGAAGATCTCTCGCGTACTGAAGATGATGACACGTTACGCCGTCGAAAATTCGTTGAACTACGATCAATTGATCCGGCCGCCTGCCAGATTCGCCGGAAAAACTTTTTTTACTTATGGCTTTACGCCTCGTCGACGTCGAGGTCATTAGAGAAGTGATGGGACTGGGGACTAGGAATGGGAAAATATTCGGCCATGGCCTTTTGAAGAAAGCATCCCGGCATACGCCTGCAGTGATTTGGGGAAACCATGGAAAACCCATATCTGGATGACCGGACGGGATTCGAACCGGCGTCCTCCCGAATGCAAGCCCAGAACGCGGGAAAAACGTACGATTACATATGTGTATACTCTGTTGGTGCGCGTGTTTACCGTATTGTTTGTGTTGTGGTTGAGAGATGAAAGAACGGAGAGGATTGAATCCGATCCGTCCCAATCAGGTGTACTCAGCCGGAGGACTGTTAGGGGACCGCTGAGCTTAACGTTCCCATCCAACAGATAGTGTCGAATGTATTTACCCCGTATGTATTGCGGAGAGGTTTTGGTGCACAATCTGGTGATTAGTAATGGAGCACCACCACCTGTTCTACCCTACTGGACAAGACCTCATGATGAAAATTTGCTCCACCACCAGTTTCGAGCCAGCTAACCCCGTGTCAGTGGTGGACACCATCACGGTACAGCAACCACGCCAACGGAGAGGGAATTTTTAATTGTGTAGCAAATTTCCTCCATATGTGATCAACGAAAGTGTCACAAAATTTTTCCGGTTTGTCGCGACCGAGGGTGCTGGTGAGCGGTAGCTCTCTGCCCCGACATTCTGGAGGACGCGTGTTCAGAGCCCAGTCCAGTCATCCAGATTTCGGTCTTCCATGGCTTCCGAAGTAACTCGTGGCGAATGCTGAGATAGTTTCATTAAAAGGGAATGTCCTAGTTACTTCCCTTTCCTTGTTTTGAGTCCTTTTTCGTCTCTAATGACCAGGACGTCGAGGAAGCATAAAGCTGGAAGTTTTTAAAAAAAAAAACAAAAAAAAAAAATCAACAGTTGCGCCATGGTGGTAACGCCCACTCGATTATACATGGCGACCGTCAAGCGTACATCAGACGAGCTGGAACACTGTAGGACAACAGGTCAGTTAGTGTGATTAGTGAGGTGGAGACACCTGGTGTGGAACTGCACCACGCCGATTAGCAGCTCTGTTAATAAACACTCAGCTGCTGGAGAACTCGACCTCCGACGGTGGCAAGATCAACAGGTGGTCGGCAAGTGTGTTCAGTCACAATATCCAACAATTCAGAGATGAGTAACAGGCCAAATGAGTAACTCTATGCAACAGGTTTTCAATGCTTTGACCCGCCTCTAATGACCTCGACGTTGACGAGGCGTAAAGCCACAAGCAAAAAAAAAAAAAATAAAAAAATAAAAAAATAAAATAAAGTGCAATTGCGTGACACAGAACGTTATTTTATCCTATTAAGAATATAATTCAGTCGCTTGTCTCACTGAGAGTTATTCCAAAGGCTTCTTAATAAATTGTGTAAACATCTGGGGTCAGTTTGATGTTCTCATTAAGTATTTACAGTTAGTAGATACTTGTGTTCACAGGGATTCGGTGTGTTATCGTGAGGGTGGGAGAACATGTGCACTGCCCGTGGTAGAAACGGATTTGTCAATTCCGGAGCATTTACACCATTTTCATCTGTCTACGAAACGTGTAACTTGTATTTTGAGCAATGGGTGATTCTTTGTTTGTAAAATGTGTAGTTTATGATGGAGGAACGTCCGAGCGTTCGAATCAATAAATCACTAAATGCCCAAAACAGGCGGCGGGGGGGGGGGGGGGGGAAGTGGGCAGTCATTGGGGACTGCTGGCAAAGTGAAACTTAAAACTACAAATATCATACGCTCAACACGTCGTTCTTGTAGCTACGATATATTAAGTAAAAAATAATTCCATGTGGTCGTAATCACCTGGTGACAGGGGTTTCTATTGTCTGCGCATTCCGCCCCTGTTTAGCCACCATAAGCTAACCGGTAGTGTTACCAGTACACGGGACCTACAGTTTAAAGTGGAATCAGAACCACGGAACGTACCGGCGTAGCTTGTATAATCAAATACAACTCCTAAAAATTCCTGCTCACCGCGGGATTAGAAACCCGAGAACAGAGAAAGTAACTTTTGAAGTAAGCGCCTTAGGGACCGTGCACAAACTACGTGGATCGGTCTAGGGGGTGGAGGGGTTGGCTGGAAGGCTACGCTGGGCTACGTGGAGGCGAGGGGGGGTTTCCGAGCCAGACCACGTAGCTTTCCTTTCAATACATTTTTCACAATTAAAATTACGAACAGAACTCACAACAGCATGTCAATATTTATTTCCCTCAGTTAATTATCTCCGTATGTTATTTGCAATTGTCAGAGAAGAGAAAATAATACAAAATGTCTTATGGAATCAAAAGGGAAAAAAGCTACGTGCTACATGCGGGGGGGGGGGGGTAGAGGCAAGAGGCACATAGGGCTAAGTGGGGGGAGGGGGGATGGGGGGGTTCACAAGAGGCCAAAATGGAGCTACGTGGTTTGTGCACGCTCCCTTAGCCGCTGAGCTAGCAGACAGCCTTCTTCTGAAGCATACGCGGGCTAAGTATTACCAAAAAAGGATAAAAACTGTGGGTTTTGTATGAACAACGTTGACAGAAATTAAGGTGAGGGAAAAAAGGAGGAGACGGTGTAGGTTTTTCTAAATCAATTGTAAACAGTATTTTTCTATTTTTTTAAAAAGTGTGTACATATACAAAGTTCCATCAAAATCGGATAAAACTGTGTGTTTATATGAAGAACATTGGCAAAATAATATTATTTTTTTATGTATTAGATACAGATTTAATCTATACCAAGCGCGACACATCAAACTTATAGATACAGGTATACTGTTAACATTAGCGGGTTGGTGACGTGAAGGAATAAGATTTTGCCCATGGAAAAAGCGTCCAATGCGCATGTGTTACGCGCAGCACGTCATAGGATGTCGGTGACGGGGAATCGCGAATTCGTAGAATTACACCCGTCAAAACATCGCCTAAGGGGGAGTACATTGATTACGTGAGGTGAAATAGGGAAAGGGGGGGGGTTCGGTGTAATCTCACGAAACCTCGCCAAGGGGGAGGTGGCGGTCAAAGGAAACCTCACGTGAGGTTTTGAAATTCTTGTAGGACTGTAGAGCTAAAAAAATAGTCTAAAAATGACGCGAAAGTCAACTTTAGGGAGGGGTATTTCGTTCAAAAGCCGACGTTAGTGGAGGGGGGGAGGGGGTGTATATGCACCCTTGGAAGAATGAAACCTTTAAAAAAAAGTTACGAGGTCGGTTAGTAGGGGAGAGGAGGCTCTGTTAAAATCTCACGTCATTTTAGAGGGGGGGGGGGGGTGGGTCTGGCCAGATCTATTTAATTAATTTAATTTAATTGCAATGGAGCACAGGCTCCAGTGGCAATTTCCCTACACACCCATCTTCCCCCTATCCTGCACCCACCTACATTTTCCCTCTACAAATTTTATTTTTAATTCCTTCAAAGTTTTCGGTAAATAATTCATCATTTCCCTTGGTAACTCATTCCAATCCCTGACACCCTTTGTTAAGGTTCTTTGGGTGGTTTTATTACTGCATTAATTAATTAATAAAGTCCACCAAAAAACAAGGTTATGTGAAGATGTTCGTTTATTTTCAATCAAAACAAGTCTGCGACATTCACAAGCATAGTTGTTACAATCCAAAGATGCAATACTGACTTACTGAAAACTTGCATGAATGTCTCTGTAACACTGAATTAATACTTAATGCAAACTAAACTCTCTGTCCAGGCGATCTGTTTATATAGAGTCTATCGAAATTACGAGAATTCTTCAAAGGCATCCGCCCGATATTTCTCGATCATTAACAATCACTCAAACAATCAAACATATTAAAAACAATCGGAATTGATACAAAATTAATTAATAACATTACAAAATGATTAGAAATGGTAATTAGAGATACTTAAATACAAAATTATTTACAGAAATCCTTTCAAATGGTGGAAAATTGTCCTGTAGACATCGTAACTTACATTAATACATGTAATTACAAACTTTTAATAAATTCTCTTGCATCATTCGGTTCTTAAACATATTAAATGGTCTTTAAATAATTTTCTTACCTAAAACAAAGTCTATATACACTTATTTACAAGAAATTACAAAATAAACATATCAAATCACTTTCAAGCAAACTTTAGGCTCACTACAAATATTTCACACAGTACAATACTATTCAAAATTCAGGTATTAGGGCTGTTACAACCCCTCCCCAGGATTCACTTAATTTTACACAGATAAAATTGATTGAATCCGTCACGAATCTAAGCAGGTTGAATGTACACATAATGCAGACACGAACAGATTACAATCAATCAACCATAATGACTTTTACAATGAACAAATACAATTCTTCATTACACATACACATCTGCACATAGTCCATGACACTGATTTTGTTTACAATAATTGTCTTTTCTCAGGTCCAATCATTTTATCATTTACTGTTTTTACACAACAAACGTTCAATGCCATCACCTTAAGTTACAATTTTTTCACTCCAAATTACACACTTGATGTCTGCTTGTTAATTACACCAGTCTGTTTACATTTTACAGCTGATAATTTGTCACCAAAATGTAGAAAGTCACAACATCATGAAAATACCAAAGTCTCTACACAAAACTGTCACAAATTATACATTGAAATGCTTACATCTGCATCTGAACTTAAGTACTCACACAAACTATTTACATGCATCAATTGACATAACTTATTTACAAAATTAGATATTTACAGGTATGGACCCCTCCCCAAACCATGCATTTCAATTAATTCTCATAAGTGGGTTCCAGGATTTCCCTGGAAACCCAGAACCATGTAAGTTACTTTTTCCTAACCTTCCAGTTTTCTTCAACTTTTGTATACACATTTAATATTACATTTCTATTTTCACAAAGCTTCATTATATACATACAGAAACACAAACTTCCAATCATCTCAGACAACAGACTTTGGTACAACCACGCAACAGCTGAGACATACAATGGTTCTGTTTTAGCAAATTGATTGTCACTTAAAAGCAATGCTGTTGACTCAACTGGTAATACAAATTTATTATTCTCACTACTACAGTTTAGTCCATCATTACTCCCAACCCCACTCTTCATCATCTGATTACTACTTAAACTTACCAAATTATATGAATCAGTACCTAAAACTGTTTTAACATCTGGCTTACTGACTTCATCCACCAAATAATTATTTTTCTCAGCAACTACTACTTCACTATCAGCTTCCACATCAAAGAGAGTACAAAACATAGTGTCATCTAAGTCACATTCTGTACAATTTTCCAAATTAGAAACTGGTTCAAATAAATCCTTACTCCCACCCATTTCTTCAATGTCATCATCTACACCAAATAAAGAGCTAAATAACGTATCAGCTAGGTCAAAATTAGGACATTTTTCCAACTTAGGGATTGGTACATAAGGCTTTTCAACCTCTCTCTCTTCAGAAGACAAATACTTTGACTTACAATTCTCCTCCTCATCTGGGTCTCCTATCCACACCACTGTATCACCTTCATCTTCAAGATATTTGAGAAACTCCTCGATTTCAGCACTTCTACAAACTTCATTACCACCTATCCTAGCACACATAGTCCCAACTATGCCATTCTGGACCTTACAAGTTTCTGATAGCCACACTGTAGTATGCACTATAAATTCTGCACCCCTTTTTGTAATTAAGCAGTGACCATTTCGAAAATCTTCTACATGAAAATTATTACTTTCGCACACTGATTCTAGTGATAAGGTACTATGGTGGTCCCCTTCCCGCTTTATCTTATTATCAACCTTTACATCATCAACATCATTAATTACATCTATCATAACCTTATCCTGAAATTCACTTGCTGCTACCCCCACCTCTTCCAATAAATCTTCTCGGGGATTATTCATAAAAATGGTATTAACGCTATAGCAGTTGGTACCTGGACCCACATTCTTGTCCACCACTGCGGGGCCCATCACAGGGGTGGTCTTTAGTTTGTCTGCCCCCCATGCTGCCTTTCCCTTTCAGATTGAGGGTTCTGTTCTCTCACTTCCCCCATTATCATTCCTTCCTTGCATAATTATTACGATCCCGTCCCCTCGATCTACCATCCCTTGACCCATTACCCCTTCTAGGGGGACTCCTGCTGCCCCTCCTATGGTGTTGATGGTGGTAATGTTGTTCATTGAATGACTCCTGGGCATCCAAGCGTCTCAACAATTCAGAAACTCTATCCACATTTACTACATCCAAAGTGGCAATTAAATTTCTTGTTTGCTGAGGTAGCCTAGCTCCTATCAAATCAATAAATTCCTCCTCTCCATAAGGATGGTCTAAGTACTTACAACGGATCCAACATTTATGAAAAAAATCATGTTGAGTTTCCCTACCAGGTTTATAGGGCCTACCAGTCATCAACTCTCTCTTTTCTTGAATCTGCCTGCTTGTCGACCAAAAATGTTTCAAAAAGTTTTCTTTAAACAGCTTGTAGTCAGTCACTTCCCTAGCTTGTCTATCACCCCATGCCCTAGCATAAGATTTTAGATGTTTACCCACAAGTGCAATTTTCTTACTATCGGGTAACAAATTAAAGTAGTCTGACCTTTCAAAATTATCTATAAATTCAATAGGGTGAAGCCTCCCACTATCATCATAGAATTCAAATTCTTCTTTTACATCGACACTGAAATTTGGATTACCTGTTAAGGGAACCTGACTTAACTGAATCTGCAACCCAGTAACCCTTTTCTCTAACTGATTAACGTTAGATTGGGTTGTCTCCAATCCCTGGGTAAGTTGTTCCTGATGATTTGCCAATGCATTAACATTTTTCCCTATACCAACCACTTCCTGTCTCAACTCATTGACCCTTTGAGCAGCTTTACTATCATTGGCTTGGAATAAAGTGACATATTCCTCCCTCATCTTATCACAATTTTCACTGACTTCCTTCACCTCTTTATAAATCAAATTTTCACATTCAGCCTTATTCTGTTCACAAAATTTTGTAACTTTCTCAAATTTCTCCTGACATTCTGTTACTACCTTCCCCAATTTAGAATCTAAATTGTTAATATCTTCCTTGAATTGAGAGCTAAAACCCTGAAATTGCTCTGCGATTTTAACATCAAAACATTTAGTCAAATCAAAGAATGTTTTGTCATTGTTTTGTTGCAGTTGAGAAAACTGATCATTGATTACAGCAAACTGAGAATTAATTTCAGAAAATTTGCTATCGAATTTGGAAAACTTATTATCAAATTTGCCATCAATTTCGGAAAACTGAGACTTAATTTCAGAAATTTTTTTGTCAAGATTCAACTCAGTATTAAATTCAGAAAATTTGCTGTCAAGATTTAACTCAGTTTTAAATTCAGAAAATTTGTTATCGAATTTACCATTGATTTCTGCAAACTGAGAATTAATTTCAGAAAATTTGCTATCATTATCACTTTTTAACTCATTCCTTAACTCACTCCTAAATTCAGAAAATTTATTATCGAATTTACCATCAAGTTCAGAAAATTTGTTGTCAAATTCGGAAAACTTTGCATTAAAACTGGCTACAAAAGACTCTAGGAAAGCTTGCAGGTTCTGATTATCAGCCATTTTTAGTAATTAGCAAAATCAACATAAAAAACAAAATTAAGAAAAATTAAAATCTTTCCAATCTGCCACACAATCGCATGCAAAATAAATCACTTGAATATTCAATGCAGTACTTACAATTCTTCCTCAATTTTGTATCACATTAAATTTCACTTAGAAGCACTGATTTAACCATTAAACACCACACTGACTTCAAACACTTAACCACACTTTTCACAATTCACTGTAGGAAGACGATTTTGAGGCCGAAGGAAATCCACTCGTCGTCGGAAGATTACAGCCGATTGCCGATGTAAAAATCTCCGCCTTAGGCCGTCAAATCCGTGTCGTCGCCGGTCGAAATTTCCTCGCAATTTTCTGCAGATTCTTTTTAGAAGATAAACATCCCACAGATGTTTAAGAACTTCTCGTCATGTCAACGGTCGCCATGTTAAGGTTCTTTGGGTGGTTTTATTACTGCATTAATTAATTAATAAAGTCCACCAAAAAACAAGGTTATGTGAAGATGTTCGTTTATTTTCAATCAAAACAAGTCTGCGACATTCACAAGCATAGTTGTTACAATCCAAAGATGCAATACTGACTTACTGAAAACTTGCATGAATGTCTCTGTAACACTGAATTAATACTTAATGCAAACTAAAACTCTCTGTCCAGGCGATCTGTTTATATAGAGTCTATCGAAATTACGAGAATTCTTCAAAGGCATCCGCCCGATATTTCTCGATCATAAACAATCACTCAAACAATCAAACATATTAAAAACATTCGGAATTGATACAAAATTAATTAATAACATTACAAAATGATTAGAAATGGTAATTAGAGATACTTAAATACAAAATTATTTACAGAAATCCTTTCAAATGGTGGAAAATTGTCCTGTAGACATCGTAACTTACATTAATACAAGTAATTACAAACTTTTAATAAATTCTCTTGCATCATTCGGTTCTTAAACATATTAAATGGTCTTTAAATAATTTTCTTACCTAAAACAAAGTCTATATACACTTATTTACAAGAAATTACAAAATAAACATATCAAATCACTTTCAAGCAAACTTTAGCTCACTACAAATATTTCACACAGTACAATACTATTCACAATTCAGGTATAAGGGCTGTTACACCTTACCTAAAAAAGAGAATCTTCCCACACCCTTGTGCCTGAAATCGAGTACCAGCTTGTGGTCATGGTCATCTTTTCCCTTCCATGCACTACTTTTCATACCTATTGCAATATCCTTCCATTCCTCATCACCAGTATATGCCCTGTACACTCCCATGACCCTCCTCATCCTCCTCCTGTCTTGCAATGAATCCCATTCCAGCTCCTTTATCATATCCGTCACTGATTGCATTCTGCGATAATTTCCAGAAACAAATCTAGCAGCCCTTCTTTGCACCCTCTCCAACTCCTGTATTTGATTCGTAAAATGAGGGTCCCATACTACACTACCATATTCGAGCAATGGTCTGACCAAAGTTTTGTAACCCAGTTCCTTGACTTCTCTCGTACATCCCCTCATCACTCTCTCCAACAAGTGCAGAACTTTGAAACCTTTTCCACCTGTCCTATGTGTCCTGCCCAGTTAAGTTTGTTATCGAAAGTAATTCCAAGATATTTGCATTTCAAGTCTTCAGCAAGCAATTCCTTCCCTACCTTATATTCATAACTAATCTTTTGTTTTCTATTTGTGTATCTAATAAGCTGACTCTTCTTTGCATATATCTTCATTCCATGTTTACTGTAACGGGTTCTCACGCTATTCGTGTTTGTATAGTTAAAAGTTCGTTGAAGCAATTGAGCAGCTACACTTCCTAACACGATTTTTCTTAAGCTTTCTTCCACCACTAATTACTCTTTTAATTAAAGGTTCGTTTTGCCGTGCGGTCGCCAGTCTTTCGGCTATGCTAATTGGTTAATTAAAGTCACAGAAGAAGAACACATATGCGTACTAGTTTTCGTAGATTTATTCCTCTGAGACTACACAGTCAACAAGCATGCCACCAGACAATAATACTAATGTTTCTTCGTCACCGAAGATAGCAGATTCAAGTACAGTCAAAACAACTAAATAAGCAGTGAGCACAATTCTCGAAACTAATTAACAAACAATCGCCATAGTCCGATTCTGCAGTAGTTTACTAAACACAGTTTATATTGAATCAGGTCTCTCGGAAGAACCTTCATAGTCCAACATATACTTTAGCACACATCCCACAGTGTTCTTTAGTACGGAACACACGCCAAGCGGCCGTACGATGTATTCACGGGATAAACACACTGCCGTAGACCTTCCGTTCCCGCCGGCTGCTCCGTACGTTACCACTGACAATCACCGACTCCTCGACTCCCCGCGCTCGGCGCTCGCCCACCGCCAAAGACCTTACATACCTCTCAGATTACACTATCCACTCCAAATATAACCGTAACGTTCATGGTTACGTTACACCCCCACCGTTACAATGTGGCAAAAGTCGGCATTGACAAAGCACCGACTTTTGTCATCACAAACCACACTTGTTCACATATACATAGAAACATTTACAAAAAAATACAGATCAAATGTTTACCAAACATAAAGGGAAGTCTGGGTGGCTGCTTGCTTATCCTTAAACGAACATAATTACATACACCTTAAGAATAACACACACACAGTCTGAAACTGCATGAAACAATCATCAACCTTTCAATGTCCATATGTCCTTGCTTAGATCCATGACATATAACCAAGAAATTACAAATTGAGTTACAATATATTTTTGACAACAATTTTTTCCTCCCTTTTTTTTCTGATGTATGACACATGCACTGAATCGTGCCTTGTTTACTTCGCCAGTGCACTGAACAGTGTGCCCTGCTCAGGCAGGTGCCTCATTCACTGACTGTTGTACACCAACACTGATCACTCCACACGCGGAAAGACGCAAACTGACATTACGCTGCGCCACACTTAAATCATCTTAACACTTTAATGAAAGGGAAAACCGCACTTCTAAGTACATTGTCCAGCCTCGGGGCTAAAATTACTGGGAAACACAAACCAGCAAGAATGCCTTCCGCAACTGTGTATTAATACTACGTGGGTCACCAATCTGTACCCAACTACCAAAAGTCCTTACCCCACTAACTTATTGACACAGCCTCTTACACATTCTAATTGACTGCGATTGATTGTTACAAGAAACTACTGAAAACTTACTTAAATCATGGCAACACTTAAAGCTTGGAGGTGCGGTAGATGCGACAGTGCTGTGAGGTGGGCCCCTCTATCCGGTGCCTGCACCAAAACAAACCGTGTGCGGGTCGCTAATCTGCGCACAACCTCAAAAGACATTTGATACAACAACTGTACAATACCATAGAAGAAATAATTGTGATGACCAAACAACCTGAAAACCTAAACCTACCATAACGATAAGGCATTTATGCATGGATGTTTCCATCATGCGCAGTGAGGCAACTGAAGACTGTACCTCACCCCTCTACCTAAAGTACCTACTTCTTTTTCTTTACAATATTCCTTCCTTCACCAAACAGCATTAAACCCCGCTTCTTCTTACGCTTCTTCCAACTCTCTTCTCTTCCTCCTCCTTTCTTCTTATTTACATTCTTTGCTTCATCATATAACCGTAACTTCTTCCTGTGCCTCTTCCAACTTTCTTCTCTCAGAAATACCATTCTTCTGGCTTTACATAGTATCCTCTATTCTGCCTAGTCTCTTTCTTCCCATTAATTACCTTCTGTTTTGTGTCTTTACATAATGGATAGTTCTCATTTACCATCATACAATGTTTACTTCGAGATTCCCTTCCGGCAAAGTTTCAGGCTTCACTGTTTCTGTCTCCTGAAGTGTTTCTTTCACCTCAAGGACTGCTTCTCGCTGTCTTCCATCTTCTTCTACTGACCTTATTTCTTCTTTTACTACAGTATCTTTCTTAACAATTTTGTCGTCAGTCACACAAGCCTTCTCCTGCTCATCTGGCTCACAAACATCATTTTTATTCACAGTTTCTCTTCCATTTGATCTATAAGTTAGTTCTGAAATTATCTTTGCCTTTTCTTGTCCGAACCACCTTATCTCCTTCCAACTTGACCACTCTTCTGACGAGTCATCACTCTCCTCCTCATGAATGCGCGCTTTAGCGATGAACAGTTTAGCATAATCTCCGACATTCGTCCAGATCACTCTTTCCTCTCCTTGATCGTTTGTAATTGGTTCATTAGAAATCTCATCTTCATCTCGCCCCTCGTATTGTCTTCTGGTTCTTCTTTTGATAGCCTCGTATCGTCTCCTGTCCCCGCTGAGGCTGAAGCAGTGACAGGCACTAGTTTACCTGTGGTGCACTCTCCACCACGGCCACCTGCACCTGATTTACTGACTCTCTCGGGGCCATCGTCTCCAGTTGGTCCTTATATCACCTCTAAATCCTCCTCCCCCTGTTCCACGACCACGTCCAAATCCTCCTCTCTGCCCGCGGTTATTGTAGCCGCCTCGATTCCTGTTATCAAAATGATTGTAGCTCTCCTGCTGCTGATGTGAATTACTTCTGTCCCCTTCCGATTGCGATTTCTCCGCGTAATGTGTGGGTGTCCTCACCCCATATTCTTTTGCTCTTATACTTTTCTCTTGTTCGTCCAGCCGACCCAACATCTTTACCGCCTCGTCAATGGTACATATATTGTGACTGACAAATACAAGCTGTGTCGACTCGGGCAAACGCGCACTAATCATCCGCACATATTCCCCTTCACTAAATGGTGAACTTAAATGTTTACAAGAATTAACACACTTCAAGAAAAAATTTTGCTGAGTGCCACCACCCGGCGAGTATGGTTTTCCCATCATTAAATTCCGCCGAACAGCAATTTGCCGGTCGATGGACCAGAAATGTTCCAAAAAAGCTGACTTAAACTCCTCAAACGTCTCGCAATTATCTGCAGCCCGTTCTCCCCACATTCGGGCATTCCCCTTGATATGTTTACTGAACATTTCTATCTTCTTCTTTCTACGGCCCTACAGAACGGCCCAAAATTTTCAAACTTCTTCACAAAATCAACTGGGTGTATCCCCCCATTATCACAAAAGTCCTCCCAGTCCACTTTCTCTTCTACCATGCACGCAGTGAGCGCATTCACATTTGGCAAGATTTGACATTTGACAACCTCTTCTCGCACAACTTGTGGAACTCGTAACTTTAGACTTTTTTCAATTTGCTTCTCTTGTAACTGTAACTTTTCATTCACCCACACTGCAGTGGAAGCCTTAACCTTTCCACCTGACACGACAATTTCTCTACGCCGACTGTTAAATGGTCAACTTCTTCTTTTACTACCCGTGTATTTTTCGGTAAGGGTTTCTCCTAAAGTCTCCACCTTCGACAATCTTTCATCATGGTTATCTTCTATAAGCTCGACTGTTTTCTTTAGGGATTCCATATTTTGGTGCAAAACACTAGTTACTTGTTCGCAGTCTGAACGATACTGAGTCAATTTACCCGATATTTCAGCAGTTTGTTGTACAAAGTTCCCTATACTGGGTCAATTCTTCCTAAACCGCCCTAGTCGCGATTCAAAAGCATCCCGAAGACATTCGATACTCTCCTTATTTTCATTTAATTTAGATTCAAGCAAAATACTATTTTCATTTAATTTGGATGCAAGTGATTCATTTAATCTGGATTCAAGTGAAATACTATTTTCATTTAATTTGGATTCAAGTGAAATACTATTTTCATTTAATTTGGATTCAAGTGATTCATTTAATTGGATTCAAGTGATTCATTTAATTTGGATTCAAGTGAAATACTATTTTCATTTAATTTGGATTCAAGTGAAATCTTTTTCATTTTTAGCTTCAAGAAGGACTGAATTGACATGACAAATTGTCCCTGGAAAGCACAAAACATTTCCGACATGGACGCCTCATTACTTTCCCTAACCACTTCTCTTACTTGTCAACTTCTGATTCACTAGCAAAACTCGTCATCGACAAGTAAGCAGTAAGGAGGATGATTAATGTCTACACTGGGTGCGTCACCAAGGGACTCACCTCCCAGCACCATCTCCATTCACACCACCCTCTACTCAGATGCCATATTACGAAATTATTTCACACAACAAATTCAATCTTCCGTTGTAGAAAAGACAAGAAGTAACCAACGCCGTCAATCCAGCAAACAGAATACACCAGTATACATTAGCACAGAAAAAAAGGTAAAATTCTGTTTCCAAATCTCTTAACTATCAAACAAGATATACACCATGTCATAAAATACACTTTCAATTGAATACATACACTACTATCAATGACCAAAAAAAATTACGGAAACTCTAAAATATTTTTTTTTTTCCCCCCCCCTTGAAAAATAATTTGCTAAGCAAATCTAACACAGTTGTCCGGCTTTCAACTTTAATAAGTTAACGAAAGAAAAGGAAAAAGACCTCTGTTACTCAATATGCAAAAATAATAATTAATTTTTTTTCTCTTAAAAAAATCGCGAATTATTCGTGCCGGTTTGTGCTTTTACAAAGACTGAAAAAAATCTTGCACTTCTTTGGAAAATCAACAAAAAAATCTACAAATTAATTCGTTAACAGAAACTGACATAACTTGACCCAAATCAGAATAAAATTATGCTTGCATGCATAAAATTTGCAATCCGCATAGTCAGTAGCTCATTTGAAGATTCATTAATGCAAAAGAAATAATTACTACCGCGGAAATGTGATTCCAATCGAAACAGTATTTTTTTTTTTATTATTATTATTTTAATGTCAGTTTGTGTCTTTCTTTAATTAAAAAAATTGTTCGCACTTTCCTTTCGAAGAATCTCAGTTGCTGACCGCGCTGCCGTCGACCGCAATGACGCCGCGCCGCTTCTGCGTGCCCGCGTTGTTCCGCTGTCGCGTCTCTCCGCTGTACCGCGTTGCCCCGGTGTCGAGTTGTTGCTCTGGCGAGGCTTCCCGTCAGACTGCGTTGTTCGGTTCCGATCGTGAAAGCTCGGGTCCTCTCGTTTATTACATTGTTGTGCACTCGCCGCCTCGAAGTAGCCGTACCATCGCCGATTGTTGTCTTCCCGCTCTACTCACTGCTTATTATTTCCAGCACTTTTTTTTTTTTTTAATCACTGTCCGTCCTTAACAATTTTAACTGCAACTTGTCCTGTCACGTTGAGCCATGTAACGTGTACTCACGCTATTCGTGTTTGTATAGTTAAAAGTTCGTTGAAGCAATTGCAGCTACACTTCCTAACACGATTTTTCTTAAGCTTTCTTCCACCACTAATTACTCTTTTAATTAAAGGTTCGTTTTGCCGTGCGGTCGCCAGTCTTTCGGCTATGCTAATTGGTTAATTAAAGTCACAGAAGAAGAACACATATGCGTACTAGTTTTCGTAGATTTATTCCTCTGAGACTACACAGTCAACAAGCATGCCACCAGACAATAATACTAATGTTTCTTCGTCACCGAAGATAGCAGATTCAAGTACAGTCAAAACATAAATAAGCAGTGAGCACAATTCTCGAAACTAATTAACAAACAATCGCCATAGTCCGATTCTGCAGTAGTTTACTAAACACAGTTTATATTGAATCAGGTCACTCGGAAGAACCTTCATAGTCCAACATATACTTTAGCACACATCCCACAGTGTTCTTTAGTACGGAACACACGCCAAGCGGCCGTACGATGTATTCACGGGATAAACACACTGCCGTAAACCTTCCGCTCCCGCCGGCTGTTCCGTACGTTACCACTGACAATCACTGACTCCCCCCCTCGGCGCTCGCCCACCGCCAAAGACCTTACATACCTCTCAGATTACACTATCCACTCCAAATATAACCGTAACGTTCATGGTTACGTTACAAGAGCTATGACTAAATATTTATAGACGTGCTGCAAAGTTTGCGGTGTCTACCGCTCACTTCAACAACGATAATTACAATTCAACTTACTTCTGAAATGATATTCCAGGTTCTTTCCTGTCTGGCCTATTTGTGCAACCGTACGCAACACAAGCTGGCATTTTAAACACTTATACACAATCAGTGGCGGCTGGTGGGTTATCAAACTGGTGGTGCACCACAAAGTTTGACACAATCGATAAGACGTGATAAAATATACCTGTTTTTATCAACTTGTTCATTATACTTTTGGATATTGCTTCTATACACAGAATCTAGCTGATTACGAATGTCGACCGTGCCTAACACAGACAAACTCATTACATTTTGTAGGTGTACTTGTGAAGAATCATGTTTTTTTATTTTTTCACTCAAATGCGTCAAATCCTTGATTCCCGTTTCTGTCCAAATCGATTCTCCGCCAAAAATAATGCAAGGAAAACAAAAGAATGCATTAAGACGCTCACATCCACACAACCCATTTCTTTCTATTATACATTTCACTTTTAAAACTTCGTGTAAATGCTTTATTTTTCGATTTGCACTCTTGTTTTAAATTTAAAAAGGGCCGTGGCGGTCCGGCCAATTTTATGTTCACTTTATTTTGAAAAGTTCTGTTATTTTCTTTAATATAATCAATGTTTATGCTCATTTTCACTAACACCATACACAGTATAGAATAAAAGTTCTCGAAAAAAATCGAAACAAAAACTAAAAAAATTATTTACGGTAATATAAATAAACAATTATTAGCGCGTCACACATACAGTGAAACTATACTGATAGTCTAATAACGAGATGTCAATCATGGCTGCCGTCGCCTCGCGCGCGCCCATGCCAGCCAGCCAATTCGTCAAACATCGAGTGCTCTCGGCAATCCTCGGTTCGCACGTGCGGCGCTCGACAACCGACTCATTTCTCCGTACGTTTCTATGAACTATCTTTTGTTTCACGCGTCAGGCGTATTAACTCGTACACCTACAAGTTGTATTAGCAGTCCTCGTGCACTCGCCGAAGCGCACGAGAATTTGTCTTTACAGGAAAATAAGTCTTAATAGTTTAGTAAAGCGCTCAAACTGTTTCACCATAATTGGAGATTTAATTTTTTATACGTTTTTGTTTTTGTATGTTTAAAAATAAATATTAAAATGGTAATATAAAAATAAGATGAAGTAGGTACTTAATATTTTGTCATTTTTAAATCTTTTGGATTGGTGGTTCAGCGCACGAGCGCACTTAAGGTACAGCCGCCACTGTACACAATACTAAATGAAATAATCACTGCATCTACCACAATGTGAACACCTTAATTGTTGGGAAGCGCCATATGGTCGCTGCCGGTGCTGCCACCATGCGGAGAGTTTAGTGCTTGCTTCACCGATTTAACGTCACTTCTCCTCCATATAATTCCTTCCTCCATGCCTCGATCCATGGAGGAAGGAATTATATGGAGGAGAAGTGACGTTAAATCGGTGAAGCAAGCACTAAACTGTCCCGCATGGTGGCAGCACCGGCAGCGACCATATGGCGCTTCCCAACAATTAAGGTGTTCACATTGTGGTAGATGCAGTGATTATTTCATTTAGTATTGTGTATAAGTGTTTAAAAATGCCAGTTTGTGTTGCGTACGGTTGCACAAATAGGCCAGACAGGAAAGAACCTGGAATATCATTTCATAAGTAAGTTGAATTGTAATTATCGTTGTTGAAGTGAGCGGTAGACACCGCAAACTTTGCAGCACGTCTATAAATATTTAGTCATAGCTCTCAATGGGATGACTTTGTTCTCAAATTTTTCTTGGTGTAGTGTAGAAAATCAGCAAACTTGCTATTTTGCACATAATAGACTAGCATTATTTTTTAACGAGTGTTTAAAATGAGATTTAAAGGGGCGTGTTTTACTTCGCGATTCAGTGAATTTACTATTACGATTTCTTTCGTCACGTTGCTGATTATACTGACAATGGATGATGAAATTAACTGTTATGTGAGAAGCTGTGAGTTTTATTAATTTTTTAAATAGCTATTTCAGGCCATTGACTTAGGTTATTTTTAAAGCTTCATATAAGACTTGTTTCTGTTTGTAAATACGTCTATACCTATTTTTACCGATTTTGAAATCTTTTTCATCTATTTATGTCGAAACAGGTTCATGCAGAAATAAAAATGGGCTTCATAAATAAAGAAGTTATTAGCCTTTGAACAAAATCAATTTGGGGAATGTGTTTCTAATTTAGTCTCTTTTTTTTTTTTTTTTTTACAACATTTCTCCCCCCCCCCCGTTTCTAAATCTAACTGAGAGATAATTTTTTTACAATTGTCCTAATAAGTAGGGCTGTGAAATTAGACAACACATCTTGATCAAGAGAATGTTCATTAAGGTGACTGAATAAACATTTTATTTCTGGTACCAGCCTACAAAATGTCTGGGTTGCTCATCCCTAGAGTGGTCCCCTTACTTTTTTTCTGGTCTAGGACACATTTCAGACTAACCACAAGTGGTAGTAATAAAACTGAATATCCATTCTGCATGTCAACCATTTAATCATTGTGGCTTTGACAGAATTAATTTTTGGTCCAGCCTGCATCCAAACCTAAACCCCTCAGTTTGGATGTTGTATATCCCCCAAACTAAGCAAGATATCGAAAACATTTATTCCTTATTATCGAGTTTTTTCGTCGTGTTACATAAGAATCCATCATTGAATTTGACTTTTGCGAAATTTTTCTTCTGCATTTCAACTCAAGACACCTCACTTTTGAGACAGTATATCTCGAGAACTAGGTGAAATATCGAAAAATTTTACTCTTTATTTTTTATTTGTCTCGTCTTTTTAAATAAAAATTCTTCATAAAATTTGACTTTGAATAATTTTTTTCTTCTGAATTTCAACCAAAACCATTTCACATTTGAGACAGAATATCTCGAAAACTAAGCAGGATAAGAAAAAATTTTATTCTTCATTTTTATTTGTCTCATCGAGTTACATAATAATCCATCACCAGATTGCGGCGTCACGTTTATCCTAGAGTCCCCTTGAGGTGTTTGTACATATTCCCCGTGTTTGTTGGGAAGCGGTCAAGCCCCCACCACTCCGGCCATGCCCCCCACTCCTCCGCCGGCCTGCTTCACTCCCATGCGTGGTAAAGGTCTCTTGCGTCGTCTCCATATTATTCCTTCCTCCATGGACCTCGGGATCATGGAGGATATTTCCTTCCTCCATGACCTCGATCATGGAGGTTCCTCCATACCTCGATAGCTCAGGTGATTAAGACATTCTGATGATTTCGAGCAGCTGTCATGGAGATAGCTGGCTAGGGTTCTAGCGGTAAAGGAATTTTTTATCATTAATACATGGCAAACAGAATGGTAGAGGTTGTGAAGTATAATTCATAATCACCAAGATTGTTTACCAAAGTCGTGAGTTAAATCCTTCCTCTCCCAGTGGTGCATTTGGGGTGAGGATATACGACACCTCTGAAAATGATACCTTCGTCAGGTTGAGTTTGACAGTCGTTGGGATCATTCGGAAGAGTTGGCCAGAATCGGCCAGCATCAAGTTTCCTCCCTTCGTTTAACATTCATTCAAAGTAAACAACACACCAAAATAAAAATATCACAGTCATCCACTCAAAACAGTAACACACACATACGTTTCCATTACTGGAGGCAAAGGAAAAACATCCAGTTAAATTTTTAAAGGAAAAAAGATAGCTCCCTGCAGGGCAGATAATTAGATATTATAATCAGAAAGTTTATATCCTTTCTCTTAACAGGGTCATGGCAGACAATCAAATCTAACGTTAGGTGATTTGTAAACCGTATAAGCTTTGGTCAAAAGTATAATTATTAAATCCATTTTTAGTATAATGCATAAAATAACTTGGAAATAAGAATAGCTAATATAACGAGGTAAAGGAAAGAACCCGAAAGATCGACCCTGTGGTATCCACTAGTATCTAACACGACATGACATAGTGTCAAGAACTTTGTGAGATAAAATGATCTAATTTCTGTATATTCGAGAAAATTAGTTTTTCCTCGTATCAGTCACTGAAGACTATGAAGACAGTTAATTATTTGAAAGTTAGCCACTGCGATTTAAAAAAAAAAAACGGTATTGATTTTGAGGCGGATATTGGGGACCGTTCCAGCATTTTCTCAATATTGCGCAAATCCACATACAAACTACAGTCAGCACAGTACCGTTGTAGTTCACCTTAACGCTAGCAGCCACAATGACGGATTAATAATATTTAATTAAATTGCGATGGAGCGCACGCTCGGTGGCCATTTCCCTACACACCCATCTTCTCCCTTTCCTGCACGCACCTACATTGCCCTCTGCAAATTTTAGTTTTAAATACTTTCAACGTTTTTGGTAAATTATTAATCATTTCTTTTGGTAACTTATTCCAATCACTGACACCCGTACCAAATAATAAATTCGCATAAATATCCTTGCCTAAGGCCATGTTGCCTACTCGAAAACCACTCAAGCTTTTCACATATATTTCTGATGTGGTTGCACATCAATCTCTCCATTAATTTACCTACCACCGATGTCAAACTGATCGGCCTGTAATTTTCGACTCTATTTCTCACCCCTCCTTTATCTACCGGCACTACAATCGCACTTTTCCAGTCCTGTGGTAGGCAGCAAGTATCCAGACTCAATTTAAATAATATTTCAAGATAAGGTACAATGTCACATCCGGCAATTTTTCAGATATCTGTAGTAATATTATCTACACCGACCCCTTTATGTTTTTTCAGCTTTCTTAGTTTCTTCTTGATATCTTCAGGATGACAAATCTGGTTGTAGGCCATCTTCCGCAGTTGTTGGTTAATAGATTAAAAATCAAAATTCCGTCTGGAAACAACTGTTAATGTTACTTTATTCCCATACGCGTTTCGCCCTTATGGTGTGTGGCTTTGAATTTGTTTTACATGTGCGATGTTGTTGCAGGCCATTTTACCACAGTTGCTTACTTAATTACTAGTTGAATGAACACGCCAATGCAACTGTTTACTTTATTTATTGCTGCGTCGTACGCGTTTCACCTCTCATCGAGGCATCATCAGCGACGAATCTGTGTTACAGTTTTTATATACAGTTTTATATACATTTTTATCCTATTATTACAAATTGTGAGCATATTTTTATGAGATATTTTTATAGCTAATGGTTACTTACTATTTACATTTTTTAGTATGGTATGCAGCTGCGCATCTCCGTTTCTTTATACAAAGCTTGGTTTGCCTGTATCGTATTTACACTATTGTGCGTTTTCATCATTCTGGGGCCAGCTGGTTTGTTTATGTCGTGTCTGGTGCGCTTTCGCGTCCTTCGGTTGTCTGTTGAGGCCATTTTGTTTGTATATGTCATGTCTCGTGCCAATAGCGCAAGTTTTGAAGCGTGCGTGTATGTATGATGGTCTTGTTAGAATGTTTTATATGTATGTGTGGGGTTTTATTATACAGTTTGTGTTTATTTTGTTTTGTCTGTCGAGTTTGTGTATATTAAATTGAGTAACCTTTTATTTGTGAGGTTTACTTGGTCGTTTAGTACCTGTTTGCCTTCATTTTTTTGCTTTTTGGATATATAAGTTTTCCTGTATAGTGAGTGTGTTGTGTCTGTGGTTGTTGATAGTGAGAAATTGCATATCTGTGTTTATGTTTGTTGGTGAATGGTCATTTTCTATGAGGTGTTCGGCAAATGTGGAATGGTTACTGTATTTTAATCTCTCATGTGTTCTTTGTATCTGATTTGGAACTGTCTTCGTGTTTTCCCTATGTATACTGCTTCACATTTTGACAGGTGAGTTGGTAAATGCCTGAATTGTGGTATTTGTTTGTGTCTGAATGGGGTCTAATTGCGACTGACAACTCTTTGAAAAGACAAATTAGACCCCATTCAGACACAAACAAATACCACAATTCAGGCATTTACCAACTCACCTGTCAAAAATGTGAAGCAGTGTACATAGGGCAAACACGAAGACAGTTCCAAATCAGATACAAAAACACATGAGAGCATTAAAATACAATAACCATTCCACATTTGCCGAACACCTCATAGAAAATGACCATTCACCAACAAACATAAACACAGATATGCAATTTCTCACTATCAACAACCACAGACACACACTCACTATCAGGAAAACTTATATATTCAAAAAGCAAAAAAATGAAGGCAAACAGGTATGAAGATCAAACCATGGAACATCTGCACCAGTGTCCTGTGTGCCAATTATCCTGCAACGAAGGTGATCTGTTTTGAGCAACACTGAATTAGATCGATTTTGCGAAATGAGTTTAACGAGGTTAGCTTGTATAATGTTTAGCTGTGTATTTGTAATTAGTAACTCGATAATAAATAAATTAGCGTAAATGAACGACTCGCAAAGGTTGTCCAGAATTTTGTCATTATTGCAATTATTAAAAAAGTTTAGGGGCAAAAACACTGTCCCTAGGAAAGGAGCAGTCAATTCAAATCTTACTTTTGAGATATCGGATTATCCTCTTTAATAAAATGCGTTGTCTGAAGACTGCGCACACCTAACTGGGTCGGCAACCTTAAAAGGGTTTCGGTAATGCCCAAAGTGACTGCCATCATAGTGGTGCTTGACTAACCGGAAATTTCAAATAAACTGCATTTGATTTATTTGTGCGTATATTACTAAGAGGAAATGAAAATTTCGTATAAATATCGAATTTGATTTATTTGCACTTATAGTGTTAAAAGAAAACGTTTACTGCCATAGTAACTGAAAGACAATTGTTTGTTGCGGAAGTTACAGAACAAAAATTCCGAAATTTTTTTAATGCAAGACAGAGATTAAAAAATTTCATTTTGAC
>JARYHS010008075.1:189672229-189824724 GCA_031002005.1 Vandiemenella viatica
TACGGCAACAATTCATCCGAAAACTCCGGGTATCTTCCGGGCCGAATTTCGGTTTCTCGTGACTGAATATTCTGGTTGTCAACGAAAACAAACAAACTGGTCACATTCCAGAGATATTACGCTTGAGAAATGAGCTATTGATACTGTCCTTCTTTGTTTGCAGTAACAGCGCGGCGTTTTGCATTGTTAATTAAAACACATTTCCACGGTTCACTCAATCGATAGACTACGTCTGTGTTTATATTTTAGGGCGCTAATGACCTCGCTGTCGACGCGTCCTAAAGCAACAACAGCAGCAAGAACAACAACTATGTTTATATTTGATGGGTGTAGGCATATCAAAGGTAATATCTCTGGAAAGCCACTAGTTTGTTTACTTTTGTTAACAACCAGACTATTCTGTCACGACCAAACTGAAAATTGGGTTCGAAGATGTCCGAAGGCTTCGGGTGAAACATTGCCTCAATTAAATGTGTGAGAGATTTATTTCAGTATAACAGCAAACTTGTTTTATTACCAGAGACGTTCTCATTTTTTCCCACTAGCGATACGAGAATGAAATAGGAAGGTTTTATCGAGCGGGAATAAACAATTCGACTTGTGCTGGCTCCACGAACCGCACCGACCATCATCTAGATATGGGCTTTCCATGATTTTCCCAGGTCGCCCCAGACAATTGCCGGGAAGATTCCTTAAGACGGCCCATGGGTGTTTCCTGTCAAATTCCGTCTATCCCTTCCAGTGCATGTACATCAGGATAGCTGGAACGCACATTCCGCCATTCACTTTGTAATTAATTGACGGTATTGATAACAGAGGGTCACGTATCCAATTCTACCTTCAGAGGATCAGCTATTTACAAATTTTTATGTTAATCTTTTTAAGTTTGTTTTATGTGAGGTGAAAACTGCAGTAGAGGATAATGGTCTAGGAAAAGTTTTCGAGATATGAACCTAACTGTCCGCAGGACACGGTAAAGTTAGTGTCTGTGACGAGTTGATTGTGTTGTTCTTTTTCTTTGAGTGCCTTACCCGATTCCGCGTGTAGGTGGTTATGATGAAAGGGGGGGGGGGGTCGGCGAAGCTTGTAGTGAAACCACAGGTACCCCTTGTGGAATTTATATATTTCCTCGTGTTCGGATCGAGGACAGGCGAGCGAGAAAAATTAAGCAATAGTCAGAGAACCACGACAGGCAAAGTACAGCACGATTCAGCGATTCGGCAGTTGTCAAGTGCCAAAACAAGAACGTATGCTGGCACTATGACCGCATGTAGTACGCTGATGATAGGGTTTACCACCTGCAGACAGCTGGAGTGTAGTGGGGGTTAAACCCTGAGCACAGCTAGGTCTGTCTATTGTCGCATTGTATTAAGCAGCACTGAACCAGCCGGGAGTCAACGCGAGAAGCTACCGGGCTCCGCCTCGGAACGGAGCCATTGCAGCCACAAGAGATGTTCGACAGCAAACCAGCAGGTAGGCTATAATGAGAAAGGGTTGGATGTGAAACGGATTGTGTTTAGTTAGTTTAGTACTGCAGAAGTTTCAATGTATCGCAATAGTCCTGCCGTGTTCTGGGTTAGAGGTACCCATGTTGTTAAGCTCGCTCTCCCCATAATGTTGGTGGTGGTTAGCAAGGCGATACTGCACCAGTTTTATCAGTTTCAGACAGTAATAGTTCAACCTGAGATGTTATTTACAGTTTTTGTGTTTATATGTGCAGTTATTGGTATATATGCCTTCAGAAACCTTCCGTAAATAAACATATACACATAGAGTGATTATTAGCCCTGATTTTCGCTCACGAGACTCATATCTGAACAATCATCGACTTCAATGCTCGACGTTTATCCGTGCGTCCCGTATGTCAATCTGTCCTTGTCTAACTGCTCGGCAGGACAGAGCGACCTCGGGGGTCACCCCAGAGGGTGAAACTGGGTCACTACAAGTTGACCCTTCATAGCAATTTCCAGGGAGTTGATAACTAGAATGATTTCTCATTGCCTTCGTCAGTGTGTGACTGTATTCGTAAATATTATTATAGGTGTACATGGCTATGACAGTGCGCGTGTTTGGGATAGTGTTGTTTGGGTTGTATGAAACGAGAGCTGAAGAAGGGAGAGCATGAAACCCGGTGTAGGCCCACAGAGAACTACTCTTCCGAAAGACACTTTGGAACCGCTAGGCTCAACGTCCCCATCTGACTAACAAATCACCGTCAACATTGACGCACGCCTTCACTCCATACGCACTGCAGAGAGGTTTGACATTTAATGCACGACTTTGGTGCACAATCTGGCAATTAGGAATTGTGCACTACCACCTCTCTTACCCTGTAGGCCAGTTCCACCACCAGGACTGGAACCAGCTAACCCCGTGTCAGCGCCGGACACCATCACGGTGCCAACGGGGGCCAACGTTAGTCGACGTAGCGTGCTGGAAAAGCAGTGCACTCGCGAGAAAACGTGCCACCAGAGACAATATCAGACGAGTTGAGTAAGGAGAGCGTGGCAGATAAGTCTTGAAAAGAAAGTTACGCACAAATACAATCGTATTCCATGGAAAAAGGAAGAGATACGATGTTCTTATTCCTATCGTACGTCGCGCATCGCACACATTCATTTTTTCTTTCCCGTTTGGTTGGAGCAGACGGACCGTGGACCCGTCTGTCTGTCCGGCCGACCTTTAGGGCGATGATTTATGTGACTGGTGGCAGGCGACGCCCCAGTAATAGCTCGCCCTCGGGGGTATCAATTCTTCTCCTTCAGTCAGCGTCCGACGATGGTCAGAGCACCTGCGCGTCAGCATGAATACTGGTTTCCGATCAGGGTGAGCACAGGTGTGGTTACTAACTCGATACCTCTCAAGTTGCCCGCCAATTCACTTTGACCAGCCAGGATTTGAGAAAGTGTGAAGTGCCACTCAACATTTCTCGTGCGAAAACGAACTGATATACGAGCCGTATTATATATATATATATATATATAAAATAGAAGAGGACTTGAATCACGCAGGGATCAGCAAGGAAATGACACGGGAAAGGGGACAATTCAGGAACAAAATTATGAACTCAAAATTTAAAATACAGAAGAAAACAGAACAAAGTGGACTGAACAAAGGAAACAGGAACACAGTGAGCGTATGAAGAGGTTTTGGGAAGAGAAGAGGAAGAAGACAAATACAAACAAAAACTGAGTAATCATGAATAATTTGAGTTTAAACACTGTCTTCAAGGGCAATAATGATTAATAATGATAATATGCCCACAAATCTAAAGGAAATAGTTAATGACCAGTGCATATTTCCTGTGCTGGCCATATTGCGGGGAGAAAAGACCAAAGATGGACAAAAACAGTGTTACTATTGAGCCCAAGAATTCACCACAGACCGAGAGAAGTCCACCAGACCGATGGGACAAGGACATACGAAGGGTTGTAGGAGTTAACTGGCAGAGGATACCCAAGATCGTTCGACCTGGAGAAAACCCACTCAAGTTCAGACAAAAACTTAACAAATGAGAAGTACCGTCGAAGAATGAAGTCACTAAGAGATGGGAAACGAAGTGGACTGAAGGAAGGAAGAGAATCCACGGAGAAAAAATGAGAACTGTGGGGAAACTCAGAAAACTGAATCGTTAAGGCTTCGCGTGATCCGACAGGGTACAATTTCAGATTATTATTATTATTATATATATATAACTAAGTACCGTTTTTAAATGCGGCCTGCCATGCGCTCATGCAAGCAGAGTATCTGCATCATCAGCTAACAAACGAGAAGAGACCGATAGGATGTGAAACATTACTCTCCTCTCATTACAGATCAGATGGACAGATACAATTATGTATCGAAATTTATGCTTACTTTTTTACCAAATTTGGTTGAGTAATATTGACAATTTGCTGATTGGTGTTTATATTAGGTTTGGTAGCTGTTCATTCCTGCTTTTCTCACAAAGCACGCTTCGCCCAGAGCCGTCATTGAGAATCGCGCTAGCTCGCGCCCACTGTGTCCCATTTTGCTATTCGATTGTCAGTTGGCATCCCGGCTGTTTCCGTGCCAGGTGGGCACTAATTCTTAACGAATTTCACAGAGTGTTCTTCACATGATCTGTTTCATTTTATATATAGTACGTGTGAAAGTGAAAGGAACGGTGCAATTATGGTTTAGTGTTGTTTTTTGAATATTTTTAGTGTATTTTCAGCTCTGTCTGGCTAGCGTATGTTGATCAGCGTTTTACAATCGGTAATTGCTTCCTGAATATGGTGTTTTATTGTAAAGTGAGAGTGTTATGTTTTTAGTTGTTGCTTGCGAGAATTTTCGTATCTGTGTTTATACCTGAGAGTATAATAGTTATTTATCAAGCACGTAGCGTGTTTTCGCCTTAAATCAAACACTGAAAAATGTGCGACACACAAACAGAATTATTTAGTTGTTGTTTATCTCGTATACTGTGGTATCTGTGACCACTTCAGTTCTTAGAGATAAACGGTCGTTATTGAAATGTGTCCTCTCCAGTACCCTGTAGTGAGTTTGTGTTAAGCAGGTGGTCGCTGTATTATACGCGTATGTCTGGAGACGGCTCGGAAGCCGGCTGGAGCGACGAGGTTTCCGCTCCAGGCTGGAAATTAGTCGCCTGTCGGCCTGAGTAATCACGCGATTGGACACGGAGTGCCACTTGCTGGAGGACGGCGTGTAGCACCATACACCGACTCCCGCATTCCGTCCCAAGACGCTATACAGTGCCACTGCTATACCACAATGTTGTGGAACTGTGCCTATTCGAGTCATCATTATCGTTGGGGACCACCTTCAGTTTCCCGGGTGTGGTTTACGAGCCTTGGTTGTTGTATACGATCGTTTTCCACTTCTACTATCCAGAAAAGTTTCTTCGTCCGTGATGTATTCCCAGTCCCCTCTTTTCTCTATGTCCTCCTTCAGTTGGTCTGTCCATCTTCTTCTTGGTCTTCCCACAGGTCTTTTGCCCACTATCCTTTTTCAAATAAGTTTTTGGTAGTCTTGTACCAGTCATTCTCTTGACTTGCCCAAACCACTTAAGTCTTGATGACCTAAGTCTCTCTTCCATGGATCCCCCTAGCTCTAGGTTTGATCTAATCTCATCATTCTTTATGTGGTCAAGTCTAGATTTTTGGAGGGCCGTTCTAAGAAACTTCATTTAAAATGCTTGGATCTTCCTAAGGTTCCTTGATATTAGTGTGCATGTTTCCAAAACATATGTGAGAATAAGAATGAGATATGATTTGCCGGGATGCTTCCTTAAAAAGGCCATGGCCGAATTCCTTCCCATTCCTTGCCCCCATCCTTTCCCGTCTCTAAAAACCTCGCTGTTGAGAAACGTAAAGCATTAAAAAAAAATAGAGAGATACGATTTGTACAAGACATTTTTGTTCTTCTGGGAACCTTCGAGTCCCATAGTAAGCTGCATATTCGAGTCCTTGACATAATCCAGACAATGTTCCAGGAATCATCAGTTTAAAAGTATCTAGTAATTTAGATTTTCTTTTAGTAATCGTCTGTACTTTCGATTAGTTCGTTCTCTTGAGCGTATAACGACCTGTTAGATTTTAAATTCTGTCGCAATATTTCTAATTAGCCACGTTTTAACATTTGCCGCAGCAGGATTCAGAAGACAATGTTCAATAAATCAATATATTGTTACTATTTTTTGATACTGAAGATACGTAAATTTTAATGTCAACAAGAAAAATGTATGGTCAAAAAAAGAAAAAAAAGAAAGAAAGAAAGTAAGCATAGCAGCAGTGATGAAAGCGAAGCTTGAACGTGTATTTGGAGATTTACAGACTTGGAAATAAAGTATTCTGAATTGTGACTCTCTCTTGAATGTTTATTGTTTCAATTTTCAGTTTAGTGTATCTCCGGATTTTTATAACCAAGCTACAGAAATTTTATCTGCCGTCTGCAGATATTCAGAGCCACAGGGCTGGCAGCACTGGGTATGGTCACGGAGTACTTCCAGTTGGCAGAGAGGTAAGTGGCCAGCGTCTGCGCTTGACACATGTTAATTGCAACTTCAGATTCACGACTAATCTATTTTGGAATGACGGCAAATACATGTTACTACCAGTTACCTTCATGTATAGGAATGACCGAGAAAATAAGATGAGAGAAATCAGGGGCCAGAACTAATTCATTTCTATACCTTTTTTTTCCACGAGCGATTAGTGAGTGGAACAGGAAGGAGTTATCGAGCGAGAGAACTTAGATTCCGATAGAAGTTGGTATCTATAAACCCCTCCGGCCATCCTGATCTGGGTTTTCCATAGTTTTCCCAGATCGCTCCAGGCGAATGCCGGGATGGTTCCTAAAAATGGTTCATGGGCGCCTCCTGCCATATCCCGTATATTCCTTCCTATGCACAAATGGTTACACATTAGGATTGGTGTAATGCAACCGCGGCCACCCATTTTAGGGAATCGCGGAGTGATAGTAGTAATAATAATAATAACTAGGCGGTGCCTGGTCTCTAGTATAGCGCTGAATTCTATAACACTAGCTTCGTTTAATTTAATTTAACTGCGTTGGCGCACACGCTCCATGGCAATTCATTTAGTCATCTAATTGCCCTTTTTATTTTTTTTATTATCTTATATAATTTGAGTGTTTAATTCCTCCCTCGCCTACTTTTGGATTTAAAAATTTAATTTTTAATTCCTTCAGCGTTTTCGGTGAATTATTCATCACTACACTTGGTAATTTGTTCCAATCTCTGACACGTTTACCCACAAAAGAAAAATTTTCCCACTCCTTTATGCATGAAACCGAGCTCCAGCTAGTGGTCACGGCCATCTATCCCGTTCCATGCACTATTCCTAATTCTTCGATCAATATCCTTCCAACTCCCATCCCCAACATATGCCCTGTACATTTCCAGCACTGTCTTCACTCTTCTCCTGTCATCCAATCCACCTCCTTTATCATATCAGTTACTGACTGGGTCCTTCGATAATTTCCACAAATAAATCTAGCAGCCCTTCTCTACACCTGCTCTAACTCCTGTATTTGATACCCAAAATGTCGGTCCCAAACTACACCACCATATTCAACCAAAGGTCTGACCACATTTTTGTAACCCAGTTCCCTAACTTTTCTGGTATATCCTCTCATCACCCTCTCCGGTAAATTAAAGATTTTGTAAATTTTCCCACCACCTGCTCAATGTGCTCTGTCCAGTTGAGTTTATTGTCAAACGTTATGCCAAGATATTTACACTTCAATCATTCAACAACTTATTCTAACCACACCCTGTAGTCATAAGAAATCTTTAGTTTTTTACTTGTGTAAGCTGATTCTTCTTGGCAGTCACCTTCATTCCATGGTGATTTACCCATTTAGATATTCTAGCCAGGTTACCCTGAAGTTATCAACAATCTTCTCGTGTTTTGATCGTACTATATACCATTATGTCATCTGCTGACAGCCTAAATTCTGACCGTAAACCATCAACACAATCATTGATTAAAGTAATGAACAACAACGGTCCCAGTACACTACTCTGTGGCACTTGTTTTGCTCGTTTGAACGGCGTGCTTAACTAATTGTAGCCGTGCCAGAAGGAAAAGCTGCGAGTAATGACTGAGCTCTCTCTCCAAATAGTTACATCTTTTGGACGGTTATTTTGCATGTAAGCACGTGTTGTGGGCGATGCGCCATCCATCCGGCCTATCATTCGGGAAGACGCTGGTTCAAACCTCGTTCGAGCATGCAGATTTCTGATCCCCATGCTTTCCCGAAATAACTGCAGGCGATTGCCAGCATGGTTTCTTCAGAAGGTCACTGGCGAATTTCTTTCCGTTACTTGACCCCATTCTATCCCAGCTTTAATCACCACGACGTCCATGAAGCATAAAATCATAACGGCGGGAGGAAATGCACTGCGCGGAAAATAAAAAGAAACAAAACTAAACTGGATTGGCGTAATATTGCTCAACCACTTGTGTAAAACCTCCTTCTCCTACTAAGGTATTTTCAAATTTCTTTTCCCTCCTGTTATTAATCTTATTTCCTACCAGTTGACACCTGGTAAATTTAAATCCCCACCAATAATGACCATTGCACGCTCGCTTCTGAACTGTGAATATGAATTTATTTTTTCTCCGAGAACCTCAACTTCATCTTTCATTCTTCCAATACGGTAACCAGCCAACACCCTGATTTTTTTTCCTTTTTATCACACCAAAAATCTACCCCTACTAACTTATGGTCATTATCTATGAACACATATATGCAAACTGATGAAAACATCCTGGTTACTGTCATTTTTGACTGAAAGGTTGCCAACTGCGCAGAAACTATATAACCAATTAACGCAGGAAATTTAAATCATATTTAAGTCCTACATTTCAGTTTTTTATTGTCTCTCCTTCTGTTCCTGACTGGGCGCTACGCCACGGGAAATTCGTCAAACCCGGAGGTTTCAAAACTTATTTGTCCTACAACCAAGATGCCGAATTAATTTTTTTGCCGTATACCAACTGCCCGCCTAATACTGAATGTTTCTAAACTTTTTAATGTCAAACGTGTTTTCCAACGATTGTGGCAACAAAAATGGGAGACTGATAAAGTTTATTATATAGTTGTGATTGAGTTAAAAGACGTCTTTGTTTTAGCCGCTGTATTCAATTTTTATTTTCAAACTAATTGCTCCAACATCCACAACTTTATAGCTCGTATCTGGCTTTGTGTTTATTTGAAGTTTGCAGGTTTCTTTCGCAAGGTTACCCATAATATCCGAGAACAAAAATCATCCGTTCTCGTTCAACCTAAATTGTTAACAACTAACTTCCTTCTTTTTTTTTACCCTTTCATTTTTTCTTTCTCTTTTTACCAACGATTCACAATAGCTTTTTCCCACAGTAAAACCTGCGCAAACTAATCTTTTTATGTATTTTATCAGATTCAAAATTATGCAATACTAATGTGTAAAACCGAAAGCTCAGACGAAAAGAAGTGGAAGTAAAAATGGGAGTGCCACAGGGTAGCGAATTGGGACCATTACTATTCATTATTCTAATGAATGATTGTGTTGATTGTTTACTATCTGAAATTAGATTGTTTTCATATGACATAGTGCTATAGAAAAGGATCAAAACGGTTGAGGATTGTAAACAGTTGCAGGGTGATCTGGACAGGATATCTAGTTGGGTTGATAAACATGGGATGAAGATAAATTCAAAGAAGAGTCAGCTTATTAGATACACAAGTAAAAAAAAAAAGGTTAATTATGAATATAATGTGGGGAAATAATTCCTTGCTGAAGACTTGATATGTAAATATCTTGGCATTACATTTGATGACAAGCTTAACTGGGCAGGACACATTGGACAGATGGTAGGAAAAGGTTTCAAAATCCTTAACTTGTTGGAGAGAGTGATGGAAGGATGTACGAGAGAAGTAAAGGAATTGGGTTTCAATACTTTGCTCAGACCATTGCTCGAATATAGTAGTGTAGTATGGGACCCTCATTTTGAGTATCAAATACAGGAGTTGGAAGAGGAGCAAAGAAGGGCTGCTAGATCTGTCTCTGGAAATTACCGCAGTATATAATCAGTAGTAGATACGATAAAATAGCTGGAGTGGGATTCATAGGAATACAGGAGGAGGGTGAATAAGATGATGGGTGTTTACAAGGCGTATATTGGTGATGAGGCGTGGAAAGATATTGGTGTAAGAATTAAAAGCATTGCATGGAAGGGAAATGATGACCATGATCACAATCCGGCATTCCATTTCAGACATAAGAATGTGGGAAGATTCTTTTTCGTAGGTAAGGGGACCAGGGATTGGAATAAGTTACCAAGAGAAATGATGAATAATTTTAAAAAAGACGGTAAAACAATTTAAAGTTGAAATTTGTAGAGGGTAAAAGAAGGTGGGTACAGGAAGGCGGGAAATGGGTGTGTAGGGAAATTGCCACCGGAGCAAGCGGTCCGTCGCAACTAAACTAAATTAAATGACTGAAACTATCAAATTAAAAATATTATTTTTACGTTTGTTTAAAAAATATAGTGTAGACAAACATTTTGATACCTACTAAGGACATAGTTAGCCACGTAGTTGTTTGGTTTTTTACGTTCATTTCTAAAAAGAATAATTCTTAGTCTCAGTTCAAATAATGAGACAGCGATTTTCACTCATGAAGCGACGAGTCCTCAGTACCGATCATCACGAATCTCTATGGACGTAGGACGTAATCAGAGGCGGATTGGTGACCCTCCCGCTTGCTAGAAGGAGCCACTCTAACCATGTGAGCTTTAATTCTGCCATCTGTCAGTGATTCGTGTAATATATGTTCTCTATGATATGTGTTCATGAAATGTGTAGTTATTGAGGACTTTCCAGCATTCGCTTGTAGTCCGCAATCAGGGACCAGGAGTCAAACCCGGTCCCGTTGTACCCTCTCGACCCTGTATGGTGGGGCCTTAATGGGCAAAAACCACACTGGCGGGTTAATAATGATATTCTCAGGTACGAATAACGCAACCGTGAATAAAGAGCTCCGAGTGAGCTAAAAATTTTGAACTGATTTAAGATACACATGAATTGATGGTGACTGTAGGTGGAGCCCATTTTCTCCTCGTTTATTCTCAAATATCTTTATCTCTGACACGGACCCCCTACAAGTCAATTTCGATACCTTGGTGTCTATATCGACCGTTTGGGAAATCGATGTCCAACCCCTTGCCCGCATTCGAGTAGACACCCGGTACGTGCTCACTCCCCCCAGTGTTGTAGCACCTCGACCACGCCCACCTCGGCACCTGGTAATCGACAGCTGTCACACGGCTGCAGCCACACGGATCGATACTGGGACCGCAACATCTTGCCAACGTCTCCATCAACCAAACACACACAGCACTCATCTGTTTACACAGTCTACCTACAACCAACAGACCAGGACCAGAGTTTTAATGTCTTCAATGTCTGCGCGTGATGTAAAATGCCGTAAAAAGGTTAAGCAACTACACCTCATTCACCTGCTTAGGGAGCGTGCACAAACCACGTGGCTTGTTCCGGGGGGGGGGGGGGAGGGGTTGGCTAGAAGTCTACTCTGGGCTACGTGGGGGGAGGGGAGGGTTCCGAGCCAGACCAAGTAGCTTTCCTTTCATAACATTTTTCACAGTTAAAATGAGGAACTGAACACACAACAGCATGTGAATATTTATTTCCCTCAGTCAATTATATCCTATGTAATTTACAATAGTCTGACATGAGAAAAAAGCAAAAAATGTCTTCCGGAATCAAAAGGGAAAAAAGCTACGTGCTACTTGGGGTGACGGGAGGGGGGTACAGGCAAAAGCCACGTAGGGCTACGGTGGGGGGAAGAGGGGTTCACCGGGGGCCAAATGGAGCTACGTGGTTTATGCGCGCTCCCTTATGGCAAAATTAGCGCTGTTAATAGCTTCGAGAAAGTACGGTTAGTTGCTTACTAATGCACAAGTGAACGGACCGAGAATGATGGGTGAGTGGGTAACGCTCTGGCGTCGCATTCAGGAGGACGCAAGTTCGAATCCCCGTCCGGGCATCCAGATTTGGGATTTCCATGGTTTCCCCAAATCACTCCAGGAGAATGCCGGGATGGTTGGTTCATAAAGGTGATTCCTTCCCGTTCCTGGCCCCAAGTCCTTTCCCGCCTCTAATTAACTCGATCTTGACAAGGCGTCAGGCCGTAAGGAACAAAATAAAATAATAAACTCCGAACTGTAGCATGTCGGCACAGTAAAAGAAATAACTGTGGCAGCACAATTTGTATGTTATGTTCCGCATACCAGAGAGGAACAACATGCCACGTGGCTAAGGAGCAACACAGACCAAAGGTCGCGAGAAGAAACACGGTACGGGGCCGGTCATCGTCGGCGGCGAGCCTTTGATGTGGACGGCAGACAGACAGCCATTGCACGGAGCAACAGACAAGCACCACTCACTGGTTACTACTGTCACAGGGCAGAACCAGGAAACACTCGGCTCGTCTCCCAATACATCACGCCGCAAACGATGTAACAACAGACAGCAAAGTAGCTGCATTGATTCTCTTCACTGTTACCTAAACCTTCCTCTTCTAACAGTGCTATATCCTTGTGAAGTTGTAGCCGGTTACTGTGGGGCATGTTTACTCTTCCGTGGTAACGTACCAGGGGAGATGAACTGAGGTGCTCTCCGGTTGCATTCCACAGTGCCCATGTTATTGTAATGTGTATATTCTTGGATATCTCTCTCGCAGTGAAGATGATGGCACGTTACGTCGTCGCAAATTCGTTGAACTAGGATCAATTGATCCGGCCGCCTGCCCGGGAGACCTTCAAGCATCAGATTCGCCGGAAAAACTTTTTTTTTTTACCTATGGCTTTACGCCTCGTCGACGTCGAGGTCATTAGAGGCGGGATGGGACTGGGGCAAGGAACGGGAAGGAATTCGGCCATGGCCTTTTGAAGGAAGCATCCCAGCATACACCTGGAGTGACTTGGGCAAACCATGGAAATCCCAGATCTGGATGCCCGGACGGGGATTCAAACCTGCGTCCTCCCGAATGCGAGGCCAGAACGCGGGAAAAACGTACGATTACATATGTGTATACTCTGTTGGTGCGCGTATTTACCGTATTGTTTGTGTTGTTGATGAGAGATGAAAGAACGGAGAGTATGGAAGCTGATCCGCCCCAATCAGGTGTACTCAGCCGGAGGACTGTTAGGAGACCGCCGAGCTTAACGTCCCCATCCAACAGACAGTGTCGCATGTATTCACCCCGTACGTATTGCGTTGAGGTTTGGTGTACAATCTGGTGATTAGTAATGGAGCACCACCACCAGTTTCGAGCCAGCTAACCCCGTGTCAGCGGTGGACACCATCACGGTGCCGCAACCACGCCAACGGAGAGGTAATTTTAAATTGTGTAACAGATTTCCTCCATGTGTGATCAACGAAAGTGTAAAAAAAAATCCAGTTTTTCGCGACCGAGGGTGCTGGGTGAGCGGTAACTTTCTGCCCCCACATTCTGGAGGACGCGTGTTCAGAGCCCAGTCCAGTCATCCAGATTTCGATTTTCCATGGCTTCCGAAGTAACTCGTGGCGAATGCCGAGATAGTTCCATTAAAAGGGCATGTCAGAATTACTTCCAGTTCCTTGTATCGAGCCCTTTCTCGTCTTTAATGACCAGGACGTCGAGGAAGCATAAAGCTAAAAGTTAAAAAAAAAAAAAAAAATCAACAGTGGTAACGCCCACTGGATTATACATGGCGACATCAGACGAGCTGGAACACTGTAGGACAACAGGTCAGTTAGTGTGATTAGTGAGGTGGAGACACCTGGTGTGGCACTGCACGACGCCAATTAGCAGCTCTGTTAATAGACACTCAGCTGCTGGCGCACTCGACCTCCGACGATGGCAAGATCAACAGGTGGTTAGCGGGAGTGTCCAGTCACAATATCCACAATGACTAACAAATCAGAATATATGCGTAACACTACGCAACAGGTTGAAAATGCTTTGACCCGCCTCTAATGACTTCGACGTCGACGAGGCGTAAAGCAATAAGAAAAAAAAAGAAGACTCAATAGTTTGAAATCTTCTGTAGTATGTGACGTGAACGTCTTCCCTTCAACATAGTTTAAACCTTTCAGAATCATTGTGCAAGCATAACAGTGCCTTTGCGCAACACAAAACATTATTTTATCTTATTCACAATATAATTCAGACGCTTGTCTGGCCGAGAGTTGTTCCAAAGGCTTCTTAACAAATTGTGTAAACATCTGGGGTTAATATTCAATATAAGAAAAAGTGCAAAAAGTGACCTCAAAAGTAGAATAGGAGTGATGAAAAAACCAACACCAAATCGGGCTACACAAAACATGCAAGGAGAGCTCTTCCTGATCAACATGTAATTGTCATAAACAAATATTCGTAAGTAGAATGTACCTTGTAAATATTTAATTGTATATAGTAATGTTTGTAAACTTTGTATTAACAACACATGTATACATTCACAGTCACTGACGATGCCCCATTCAGAGGAGGTGAAACGTGTCTGAGAGATAATTAAAAAAAAACAGTTGCTAAAAGACGGATTTTTCATTTAAAATTTATTACTAAGCAACTGCGGAAAGATGGCCAATAAACCATGTATATCTGGGGTCAGTTTGATACTCTCATTAAGTATTTGCAGTCAGTAGATTCTTGTGTTCACAGGGATTCGGTGTGTTTTCGTGAGAGTGGGAAGACATGTGCACTGCCCGTGATACAAACGGATTTGTCAGATCCGCAGCATTTATACTATTTTGATCTGTCTACAAAACGTGTAACTTGTATTTTGAGCAATTGGTGTATTTTTTGTTTGTAAAATGTGTAGTTTGTGATGGAGGACCGTCCCAACGTTCGACTCAATAAATCACTAAATGCGTAAAACAGGGGGGGGGGGGGGGAAGGGGAGTGGGCAGTCATTGGGGACTGCCGGCAAAAGTGAAAAGTTAAAACTATGAATATCAGACGCTCAACACGTCGTTCTTGTAGCTACAGATACGAGGGTGGTTTGAAATGTTCTCTGAATCACCGCTAGATGTCAGTGCTAGAGCAACGAGGTTCCCGCGCAATAATCACACATCCTTTGTGAGCGAACACGTGGCGCGTCAGTGCTCTAGCTGCAGGAGTGTGGTAGTAACGACTCTTTGTTGTTGTTCCCGCGTAGTGATTTGTGACAATGGAAAAAACTGAGATTTGAGCAGTGATTAAATACTTTGTAAAGAAAGGTATGAAAGCAAAGGAAATTCATACCGACTTTCAGAACACACTAGGGTACTCTGCTCCTTCATTTTCAACTGTTGCCAAGTGGACCAGCGAGTTTAAATTTGGCCGGGAGAGCTTGGATGATGATCCACGTAGTGGACGGCCAAAAAGTGCTACGACCCCAGAATTGATCGCAAAAGTGCATAAAATGGTCATGGAGGATCGACGACTGAAAGTGCGGGAGATTGTTGAAGCTGTAGGGATGTCTTCTGAACGGGTATATTATATTTTAACCGAAGAATTGGGTATGAAAAAATTATCCGCAAGATAGGTGCCGCGGCTCTTGATACTGGACGATAAACGCACCAGTTTGGAAATGTCCGAACAAAGTCTGGCCCGTTTTCAGAGCAACCAACAAAATTTTTTGCGCCGGTTTGTGACTACAGTTGAAACTTGGGAATCTGCAGTCAGCACGGACGGAACGCGGGGTTCCTGTGCTCCACTGTGGCGACACACTGGCGGGTGATACCTTCTAATGCTACAAAGGCTGCGGCATGCCGTGGAGAGGCTGGCCCTGATAAAGGATGTGGGTCGCGGGACGGTGTGTCTCTGGTGGGCCGCTCGTTCGTGGAAACTGTCCGGTTTATCTGCTCCCTCTGACCGCGCTGCGACCCAGTTCACCCTAGTTCCTGGGAGTCTCAGACGCAGGCGCGTTGGGCTAGACTCTCTGACCACACACCGCTTCCGACAACTTCACTTTGAGATACCTCCTTCGTAGTGTCGCTTGTACCGCTGTCTCGCAACGTCTGCCTTCGTTATGACAAGTCTATATCCGACTATGAAGTAATACCAAAAGAAAAAAAATATATAGCTTTCCAGCATCACAATGTATTTCCCACCTCTTATACGTAGTGAGATCGTTTGTGTACTCTTTAATACTTTTTTTTTTTTTCTTTTTGCTTTCGTCAGGCTGTTGACTGGTTTGATGAATGCAATCCTCCATGCCTTCCTATCTTGTGCTAACCTCTTCATCTCAACATACCCCTTACAATCCACGTCCTCAGTAATGTGCATCATATATTGTAATCTCTGTCTTCTTCTACAGTTCTTACCTTCGACTGTCCCCTCCACTAACAAATTAACCAATCCTGCTTGTCTCAAAATATGACCTACCAGCCTGTCTCTTCTTTCTGTAAGCTTCTTACACAAACTTCTTTCCTCACTCATCATTTACAAAACCCGTTCATTTCGTACTTTATCTGACCAATTAAGTTTCAGCATTCTTCTGTAGCACTGCGTTTCAAATGCTTCAATTTTCTTTCTTTCTAGTGTTCCTATAGTCCATGCTTCGCTACCACAAACTGCTGTGCTCCACACATAGAGTTTTAAAAAGTAATCTCTAAGCCCTAGATCAATATTTGAAACTAGAACATTTCTCGTTTTCGTACTTCTAGCTCTTAAGAGAGAAATCCTTGACATTTGCAGAGACAACATTTAATATCAAATTTAGGTCTTCGTATATCACCATTTCATGAAACTTTGGGGATTAATTCCCGTCAGTTTCATCAACATGTGATGCTATCTCATCGACGTGTATCTATTGTTGTCTATAAAATCCGGTAGTTTTTCTTAGAAACCAATATATATTTTACACAAACAAAGCAGCAGACATTCCATGTTGCTGATTTTTCGGCCCAGGTCCTTAGTTGCTCTGATAACTTTTTATTATTATTATTTTGCCGTCTTGCAACTAAAACAAATGCTTTTTATGGCAAACGCGTTTCGTCTTTATTTAAGACATCTTCAGTGCCCTTCGTAAACACACACACATACATATACAATAATATTACTTGATTTTTGTGTTTGTAAATTGATTCAGTTGTCTTATATGTGGCGGTATGTGTCCTATTTATTCCTGTTTTAGTGTCTTGAACAAGGTTTGGTTTGTTAGTTGTATATATTCATTCATAACGTTTTTTTTACCATAATTGAGTGCTTTTTGTGTGTGAAGGTTTTCCTGAATAGTCAGCATGTTTCTGTTGTGATTATTAATGTTTAGTATTTGCTTATCTATTTGTATGTTGGTGTGTGCAAGACTAAGCACTGGTCAGCAGCAAACAAACATGTGAAATTAACACCAAGGGTTGGAAGACAACCCAGTAGATACATTTAGATATCTCGATGGAATAATAAATAATTGCAGAAGGTGGCTGTGAACCAGAGGTGAAAGTCAGAGTACAAGGATGGGGCAAATGGAGAGACGTTGCTGGAGTGATATTAATTTTTTTTAAACTTATTGCTTTACGCCTCGTCGACGTCGGAGTTATTAGAGGCAGGATGGGACTGAGGACAATGAACGGGAAGGAATTCGGCCATGGCCTTTTGAAGGAAGTATCCCGGCGTTTGCTTGGAGTGATTAGGGGAAACGATGGAAAACCCAAATCTGGATGCACGTACGGGGATTCGAACCGGCGTCCTCCCGAATGCGAGGCCAGAGCGTTAACCGCTCAACCACCACCCTCGGTATTTTTTTTTAAAGGAAGCCTAAAAACCTGAAAGTAAAAGTGTGTACGACTGTGGTAAGACCGGTTATCCTTTATGCGACAAAAAAATGGGTTTTACGTAAACCAGAAGAAGCCCTCTTGGAAAGGACGGAAATAAGTCTGCTAAGATGGCTATTACGCTTTTCTCTGAAGGACAGGTCAAAATTTAGTATGATCAGTGTAGTGTATTCTTTCCGCTATGAATGAATGGAAGATGAAGGAAAAGAGAGGGCGGTACCAGATAGATTCAGGCCTGCTGTACGGAGAGGCACCACCGAGCAGCCAGGCTTAACGCCCCCATCCAACAGACGAATCACTGTCAGTGTCGCATGCCCTCACTCCATACGCACTGCGGAGAGGTGCTTAGATTTAACCCAGGACTATGGTGCGTATTCTGATGACTAGAAATTACGCGCCACCATCTCTCCTGTCCTCAGTGCTGCCAAGTAAGCATTTTTATAGCTAAATTGTAGGGTTGTGAGTGGCAGAGAGTAAAAGGGGAGACATATTTATGGTAGATATTGCGTTTGGTAGAGATGTTTATGGTAGAGTTTGCATGCTGTAGGGTTCGTAAATGGTAGGGATGCTACTTGATAGAATAACATTTGGTAGAATTGTTTGTTGGTATAGTTATTTTTTGGTAGGATTTCGTTTCGTGTTGAATGGTAGTTATGTTCATGGCAGACCTGTTTAATGGTAGAGTTTATTTTGGGTACAGATTTTTCTGGTAGGTACGTTAATGTGCCCATTAATTTTGTTGGCAATTTTTTCAGTCTTTTCCGAAAACTTTAGCATAGTCTGAGCTTTTTCTAAACCTAAATACGGCATATTTTTTAGAGTTGGCAGCACTGTCTACCCTGCCGGCCAAGTCCATCCACCAGGACTCGAACCAGATAAGGGGGCGTCCATTAATTACGTCAGGTGAAGTAGGGGGGGTGGGGGTCCGGCGAAATATCACGAAACCTCACCAAGGGGTAGGGAAGGGGCAATGGAAATCTCACGTGAGGTTTTGAAATTCTTGTAGGATGGTAGAGCTAAAAAAAAAAAGTCTACAAATGACGCGAATGTCGACTTTAGGGGGAGGGGGGTACATGGTCGATAAACCGGCCTTACCCTGTGAGAAGGGGGGGGGGATAATAACCGCCCTTGGAAGCATGAGAGTTTAAAAAAAAAAAAGGTCGCCAAAATCTACGAGGTCGGATTAGTAGGGAGGGGGGGGGGAGGTCTCCGACATAATCTCACGTCTTTTTAGAGGGGGGTGTCCAACCAGATCTCACCAGAGCTGGGGGGGTTTCCGAAATTTCCAACACCTCACGTAATTAATGGACGCCCCCTAACCCCGTGTCAGCGTCGGACACCATCACGGCGCCGCAGCCAATTGATGCAGCAATGAGGACTGATTACAAATGTATACAAGTGTTAGCTGTACAGTCGATATCAATATGACACCTGATAAATTCCTTGACGTGGCGCACGCTGGAAGTAGCGACCAACCGAAGCCGAGAGTGGCTGATCATATTACTACACCGCCGCTGTAGAGCCCCTCGCAGAGTGCAGACCTGGTAGTCCCCCCTCTGTTTGCACAGTGCCGAGGGCGCCGGAATGCAGGTAGTCTGCACTCCACCTCTGCAACCTGCCACACGACCGAACCACCTACGACAACACGTCAATACACGCGACGTACAGGGGGACTCAAAGTCAACATCACCGACTGGACAGGTCCTGAGAGATAAATGTGTGTAATACGGGCTGATTCGGGAGGAATGGTAAAATGTTGATAGAGGTGGTAGTATGAACAATACTGACTATAAAAGTTCATTTAAACGTGTGTCCGATTTTCATTCCATTTTGGAGATACATGTCCTCGAATGTTATGCATGAAATAAACCTCACAAAATCATCAATACCACAAAAATAACTTTATTCGCGGCATAATCTCACACATATGTTACAAAAGAAGAATGTACTCTAGTTGTTAAATCAGGCAATTCACCCACCCACATATTATAAATTGAAAAGTTGAGAAATTCTGCATCTGTAGAAGTGACCGTTCTTGTTTTATCTGCCATATCCACTGTATAAAAAGTGTCTAAAATCCCGGAAAGATTTATGAATCACCCTGGATAAATTAGAAACTCTGCAGCTGGATGTATGAAATAATTGGCTAAACACTGTTTTCAAAAATAAAAAGGCACACACACACACACGCACGTCAAGTCTTCACTTTCAAGTACGCACAGGTAAGATCAACTAACATGACTGAAAATTCAGTTAATAGTCCAGAGAAAGGAGAGGCGATGCTTCCAAGGCCTGGACAAGCTGACGGCTCCACGGAGGGAATAACATCCTGTCTCACTGTGCCCTGGAGCACCGCCAGGAAGCTGTAAGCGACATTTAAAAAAAATTGCGCATGCTAATAAAAGAATTCAGGAGGAACGTACAAAATTATAACAGTGTCTCTTTTGGGTCAAGATATTGGCTCAAAATTTTGAGAGTATTAATACTAATCAGTAATCTATACTAATAGATGATTGTGTTAGGTTTTTCATGGTTTATTATTAATGATAAAATATTTAGTCCAGATAAAATTCAGATTTTAATGTTGTTTATTTCCAGAAGACATCAGACTCCAAAGATACTGGTCGCACATGTAAACACAAGCTCCAGCGATTACACTCAATACTACTTTCAAAGACAATACTGCTACACACTCTCGCAGTACTGAATACAAAACTCTTTGCATAGGTAAAAACTGTTCTTTACTCTGTCATAATAACCCATAAAATTAAGGACAGAGCAGTCTGGTAGCTCAGTGGTTAAGGAGCTTGCTTTCAAAAACCTCGCTACTGCGGTCTCGGGTTCGAATCACGGCAGCCGTAGAAATTTTTGAGACTTGTGTTTGATCATATGAGCTACGCCAGGTCGTTCCGTGGTTCAGATTCCCTTCGTTAAACTGTAGGTCCCCGAGGAAAGGAACTGGCCGTCCTACCTCTGACACAATGGCTTAGTATGCCTCCTTCGGGAGGATCCAACCAACCCTAGGGTTGTGGACTAAGGTACTGTCTCGTAAAACTGTTTCATAAGTCATCTCTGCCGCTCGCTTATATAAGTTTCATTGAAAATTCCAAAATATTACAAAGGCTTCCGACAGATGTTTCTCAAACTCTAACAATACTTAAACAATTAAAACATTTTAAAAACAATCAAAATCAATTACAATCATTACGAAATGAACAGAAATTAAAATTAGAGATATTTACACACAGAATTATCCACATGGATCAGTTTAAACAGACGTAAATTGTCCTCTAAACATCGTAGCTCACCTTAATACTTGGAATAAAAACATTTCATCAATTTTTCTTGCATAGTTCTGTACCTGAACATATTAAATAGTATTTACAAAATTTCTTTTCATGAAACAAAGTCCATTTACCATGAACTACAATAAAATGCAAGACAAACATACAAAATGATTTCTACTCAACCCATAGCTTGCTATAATAATTCATAAAATACAATTTCATTTAAAATCTGGGTTGGACGGCTGTTACAACTACTTTGGTCATCGTGCCTGTCACGCTTACGACAAGCACCAGTCTTCGTTGGAAGCCAAACAGCGGCCAGAGATGATTTACTCTCTGTGCACATAATTATATCACTATTTAACTAGCTAACAGTTTAGGATTTTTTTTTTTGTTTGTAATGGTTTAAAATCAATATTACATACAAACAATAAAGAAGTGTCCATATTTCGTTTAAACTGAGATATTAATTATTAGTGATCTTTGTTTACTGTATTTATACTCGTTCGATGTAGATATTTTCTTTATACTCTCTGTCCATAGATACAGGTTTAAGTGAGGTAATAAATGTCCACAACATCACTACAAAATCAAGGTTATGAGCGTCATTTAATGACAAGTCTATAAAGGTAAGCAATTCCGAAGTTAGAATTCTGTAAAGTTAAGCAACTCCGTGGGGTGTCTTAGAGGGCGCGCCGTTACGAGTCACAGCTGTGTCTGGAGCAGAGCTTGACGTTAACGGGACGGCTCTAAACTTAGAGAACTGCGAACAAAGGAGATAAAGCGGAGTAGACCAACCAGCTGACAGACTCCTACGCTGAACCTCGCCAACTCACCTCACGGCATGGTATAACGGTCTTAATCTGAGTGTTCTTTCCTTTACCAGTGTATCATACATAAATTACTACTCCAAACCGTCTCTCGTTACTAATACAATAATTTACTTTACCTCTTATCGATTTCTCTGGATCCTTCTAGCATTGAGAGTATATTTTGTGTCCTCTGTAATGTGTTAGACCTCGTCTAAAGTGGGCTCTACCGTCATATTTTAAATCAACATTGCTTCGTTTCACTTGATAGGAAAACCATGCTCCTTTCATTCTCTCGTCTACGTAGAGAGATTCGTCAAGTTTCTGTCCAATATTAATCCAAATTTATCATGCAGCTTCAGATACATTGTACTGTACTGTACTCATCTTTTTATACAAATACTCGTATATCTCTCTTCTTGGCCGCAACCACAACAATCTTTAAACAATTCGCCTTTGTTGCAACTTAAAATTCAACTATTCCACATAACATCTATTGAGGCTTATCTCTTGACGCTTCCATTAAATCTGTCTCCCTCTATTGTTCATCACTTGTCTTGGGCACCCTGGTGGCTCAGTGGTTAACGTGTCTGACTCGAAAAGACCTCGGTTCGAATCCCTGTCTTGGTGGCGATTATTGTGTAATGTGAAGTACACCAGAATGTTTCCGTGATCGGATTCCCCGTTAAACCGTAGTTCCCTGTACCAGGTAGAACTACCGCGTTACGTTAAGGCGGCTACGACAGGGGCGGAATGCGCAGCCAATAGTAACTCGGAATTAATACTATTATTTATCCTTCCTGTTGTTGTATACAACTTTTCCTTGTCATCACGTATCCCAGAAGGTGATTGAAGAGAATTGTGGACGTGTACATGGAATACACTGGCAAAGAGGTCTGGATAAATATTGGTGGAAGATTTAAGGTCCATTCACACTAGCGGTCAAGTCAGCTCAGGTCAGGTCAGATCAAGTCGTAGACGAGGCCATTTCATATCAGTTGCTCACAGCAAATGATGCCACTCTCTACTCTAACGTTAATTAAAATCGCACCGATTTTGGATGAAGAGAATAGGATGAAAAAGACGACCGTTCAGGTTAAATCGAGTGTTTGAAATCGCAAACAGATAAAAAATAATAATAATAATAATTCTACTGGATATGCCGTACGAGACGAGTGGTGGGAAATGTTTTTGATGTTTTAGCTTAAACGTTACAAATTTAATTTAGCAAACTTGACTCTGCTTAAATATTAATTGATAACATAATTTAAACTACATAAATTTTGCACAATTGTTTAGAGAAGAATAACATTTCATGTCATGTAGTGAATCTCACAACATTTTTTAATTCGGAAGCAGAATCTGTACCTTGACAATACGAAAACATGCAATAATATTTTAATTTATATTAAAATTTGTCCAAATTTCTAATAATCAGATATAACATACTTTTAAAACTTTTTTGTATTTATTATTTAATTGCTTATGGGCAAAAGTTTTTAGACGTTCGTCGCCTAAGTTGACCTAACCTGACCTGACGGTTGCATGTTTACACTAGTAGCGGTCAGCTCAGCTCAGGTCTTGACCGTTGTTGATCTTCAGTTTGACCTGCCTTGCCCTGACCTGAGCGGACCGCGTAGTGTGAATGCTCCCATTGGAATACGTGAGCTGAGCGGAGCTGGCCGCTAGTGTGAATGGGCCTTTAGAAGTAGCACGTGGAAGGGAAGAAAGAACCACGATAGTAAATTAGCATTTGATTTCAGGCATAAGGGAGTAGGAAAGTGTTGATTTGTAGGTAGGAGATCGAGGAATTGGAACAAATTGCCTAACGAGGTAGTGAACATTATACCTCAGACTGGGAAGGAGTTTATGATAACAAGATGTATCAATCGCAAGTTGGTATATACGGAAATTGCCATCGAGGTGAGAGCTCTATCGCAATTAATAATAACAGCTGTTTGAATAAGTGAATGAAGTGAGGGCAGATACTGTGCGTGCGTGTGTGGGTGCGATTGAGCAAGCGGCCACGCCCCTCGGCAGTAACACGACGCCGCTTGGCTTCGCTCCACTTCCGGCGACGAGGCACGTTGCGAAAAACTCGCCGCGGCCGAGCCAGAAATACGGGCACGCCAGCAGGACAGGCCGCCGAAATAGAGCGCCCTGCAGACGCTGCGGCGCGGGACATCTGCTCAGCGAAATCACACCACCACGAGAGAGACTTACACCTAGCCAGCAAGTGAACAGTCGATTCGGTGGCACAAGACTCGAGGCCTGATGGTGTCCTACACTGCCAAACGCGGAATAACGGTCGCCAGTTTCTTTTCTCCACGTGCCGAATATCTTCGTATGCGTGTCGACGGGTGTTGCTAGATCCAGTGTGTTGTTTACGTTGTATTAATGAAACACGAGGGTAGAGTGTGAAACTCGGTGCAGGCTCATTCCGGCCTACTCTTCCGAAAGACCCAAAGGAGACTACGAAACTTAAAGACCCTATTCAGGTGGGTTCGCACGGCGCGTAGGTTTTGGAGGCCGCGCCACATCAGCCGTAGTGTACGGATCAGCACGCGCCACTGGCTAGCCCTCGCCGCCTCCCCACCACTTTGCCTAGTGTCGTTTCAGCTTCTCGGGCCCTTCATCTTTACTGCTTAGAAGGTGCGTTATCCCTGCAAGCACAGGTGATACCCTTCCCACGGCCCGCTCCTTGGTAGCCGGATCGTCCCGGTCGGCAAATGTGCGGGTCGTGGGAACTGGCGATACAGTGTGGTATGCCTCCACTCCATATGTACTGCAGTGAGCTTTGTGATAAATCGAACGTGCGTGACCTTGCATTTTGAGCACGAGGATTCGAACCCCCATGCGGCCATCCAGATTTCGGTTTTCTGGGGTTTCGTGAAATCACTGCAGGATAATACGAGGATGGATCCTTCCAAAGGGCATGGCCGAAAGCCTTACTGTTTATTTTCCCCAGTCCTTTCATCCTTTCACGCCTCTAATGATCTCGACGTCGACGAGGCGTAATGCCATAAAAAAGGCGATTTAACACAGGACTTGTGGCGCACACTCTGGTGATTACCAATTGTGCACCAACAATTCTACCCTGTCGGCCAAGTCCGCAACGGTGATCATTTATATCTTCACCATGTGTCGAATCGGCTAATTTCGTGTCAGTGTCGGACACATCAGCCAACAGAGCGTGTAGTTTGCCGTTATCTGCAATGACTTTGTAAGGCACCTATTAAAAACGGAAAGCTGGATCGAATCCGAACGCCTTCCGAGTGACTTCAAGATGTTGGTAGCCCTGTCATTTCTTCTGCGGGTGGATTTTCCGAGCTAATAACTACAAAATGATCAGTCAGCGAGTAGTAGCAACAAGGTTCAATGCTACACTGTGACCCGGCTGAAAAGCATCTTTAGATCGACCTAATTCGATACATTCCCGTACTCTATCACGGAGTCGCAACCTCTTCAGCTAACGGAGTGGATGACAAACGGGTCAAAATAACTAATTATCATAGTACTTGAAGGACTCGACGAAGGAAAAGATACTGTGACTCTAGCTGAGCAGAAAACGGCTCAGCTGCACCGCAGGTGGAAACAGATCGCATGTTGACGTCCGTGTCACAGGAGTAGTAGTCTGACAGACACATGCGGGTGAAACATCCCCCGACGCGCCAGACGTTACGCGAGTGTGAGTCAGAGGTGCCTGTAATTCGGGTGAGCCCCAATTGGGCACGAGATAACTGGGACGCGGTTGATCACAACTCTCCATTAGTGGGGGGATATGTAACGATCACTCGGGCGTAACCATAACAGCTCAGCGGGCGCCAGGAGGGTGGCAGCCCTGCACTACAGTACGCCCTCCCCGGAACACCAGTAGCTAAAGGAGCGAACTGCGGATCCGCTAATCGCGCAAATGTTTGTAAATGATAACAAACGCATAATTTGTCTATTGGACATGCGAATAGAGATCACAAATGTAACGTTCCCAAACGTACATTTTAATATTTTCCGGCTAATTTATGTACTTATCTACCACCGGACCTCTTTGCCGGAGATTGACTGCATTCAGATTTTAATCGGATCACAAGGTGAAAAGGCGAAACAGTTACGAAAGAAATAAAATACGTGGATTTTGAATCACACAAAATGAAATTGTATTCTTTTAAATTGCACACTGTGATACACTGTAGGTTCTCTGTTCAAACACATATACTGAATCCGCAAATCATTATCTCGATAAGACAATTATAACTTCCTTGTTTATGTAATTAGTTAACTTACTTTACAAACTGTGAGCGAGAGTGAAGTAAATTCATTTAAATTAAATTTAATTGCAATGAAACGCATGCTCCAGTGGAAATTTCTCTAAACGCCCATCTTCCCCTTTTTCTCCATCCGCCTACATTTACCCTTCACAAATTTTAACTTTAAATTCTTTCAATGTTTTTGGCAAATTATTCATCATTAATCTTGGTAACTTATTCCAATCCCTGACAACCTTACCTAAACAAGAGAATCTTCCTACACCCTTGTGCCTGAAATCGAGTACCAGCTTGTGGTCATGGTCATCTTTTCCCTTCCATGCATTACTTTCAATTCTTACACCAATATCTTTTCATGCCTCATCACCAATATACGCCTTGTACACTCCCATGACCCTCTTCACCCTCCTTATGTCTTCCAATGAGTCCAATTCCAGCTCCTTTATCATATCCGTCACTGATTGTGTTCTGCGATAATTTTCAGAAACAAATCTAGCAGCCCTTCTTTGCACGTTCTCAAACTCCTGTATTTGATACTCAAAATGTGGGTCTCATACTACACTACCATATTCAAGCAATGGTCTGACTAAAGTTTTGTAACCCAATTCCTTTACTTCTCTCTTACATCCCCTCATTACCCTCTCCAACAAATGCAGAATTATGAAACCTTTTCCTGCTACATGTCCAATGTGTCCTGCCCAGTTAAGCTTGTTATCAAATGTAATGCCAAGATATTTACATTTTCGCAGATACACAGAGAGAGTGAGAAGAAAAAACCTTAAATGGACTTACATCCCTCACGGCCCGTCACCACACGAAGGGAAACCGTGAACTTCCACTGCGCAACACTGCAAAAAACAGAGACCCCTATGGGTCCTTCGGGCCGTATATATACCCCTCCCCTCCTCCCCCTGTTAACTGCCTTGCGCGCCAAACCATAGCCGCAGCCTGCAATCGACTCCAAAAAAAATCTTAAAACAATCCAGCTATCCCTTAAAGTTCCTTATTATAGCTTCAAACGTTTTTCTTTTTAATCGCTTTACGGCCCGTCGACGACGGGATCATTAGAGGCGGCAAAGGACGTGAGGCAAGCAAGGGAAGGAATTCGGCCGTGGCACTTTGAAGGAGCCATTTCGGCATTCGCCTGGGCTGATTTAGAGAAACCAAAGAAAGCCGAAATCTGGATGCCCGGACGGAGATTCGACCCCACGTCCTTCCGAGTGCGAGGCCACAGCGTAACCAGTCACCCACCATGCTCCCTGAAATATACCGCCAGGCGTTGCCAACACCTGAAAACAATATTGTTAAATCAGAGGAGAATTGCTGGACATTAGAAGGCAATACTTTCTTTACTTTCCGTGTCCAGAAACACTCTAAATTCTTCCTCCAACTTTCAGCAGCTTTCTCAACATTGTTCTGTGATAAACGGAATAAGTCCTCTCGATTCACAGGTACGTCTAGAAAGCTTGTCGGGTTACTGTATCTTCTCATTCGAGCATTCAGCGTCCTTCACAGCGTTGTCGTTTGGTAAGATTAAATCCTACCGACTCACAGGTACAGATGAGTTTGTGTCTGCATTGCTCCACATTCGCATGTTTCGTCCTCTATATAGCCTCATTTCTTCAGGTTGCTTTTGTATTAGGGACTCCTGCCCTGTCGTGATTAAGTGCCCTTCATGTAGTATACCTTAAATTACCTCCCCCAAGTAGTTCCTCTTTATTCTCTTTAAGCTCGTGATTATGATCGCTGTAATTTTTCTGCCAAATCTTTATTCGTCGTCTCTGGTGTGGTTGATATGGGTATCGTTCTCTTAAGGAAACTTTTTCTGGTCCTCAGTAGTTGTAGATGCCGAGAATCTTCTAATCGCGTCTTTCTCTCCTTTGTTTCGGCTTCTATTCTTCTGATTTGTGGTGGCGCTATACTCACTAGTTGATACAACGTGGTTAGAAGTGTTGGTCTCAAGCATCCACATTCTTGCTGTCTACTAGGTGCTTTTGAAATATACCTTCATCGACGTATACGAGAAGAAAGTTAAGTAACACTTTGAAGTGCGAGAGCTTCAGCTGCAGTTTGGAAGCTCTCGACCCTGGCAGTCTACACCTAATTCTGTACAAGGACAGGAGCGGCCAGTAGGTTGGTACGCCTGGCGACAGTTGGCAGCTTGCCGCCGCATTCCGGGGGCTCCCGCATCACTTGCCACAGGCGGAAAAAACTGACGACCTCCCGTAACTGGCTTCGTGTGGCACCCACGGTGCGGTAACCACACGCCCGCCTCCAACGGACGAGGTTCCGGGGTCTGAACGAGAGGAAAAGACTACATCACATACGACAAGGAAAGAGGAGGCAACAGTCAACTTGACCAAGTCCAATGAACGGGTACGAGATTCATGGAAACTATATCGACGACTGTACTACTCTCAGGGGGAGTTTCTTAGTCCGTCAAATTTCGCTTAACGCCTCGTCGTTGTTAATTACAGTAATTGCATTAATTACAAATATCCGCAATAGAGCATACAGTTTAAAACCAACACAAGGAAAGGCAGTGGGTTTTCACAGCTTTTAAGCCGTATTTCCGTAGGATTAGCGGAGGTGGAGCTCCGCATTCCTGTTTCCTGACCGCAGGCACTAGGGTAGACGTGCCGTGGTCAGCGACACGGCCCGGCCCATTTTCTTTACCTTCCCGCGGAGTTTCCCCACGGTACTCATTTGATGGCAAGCTGAGTGGGCAAGGGGGTCGTTCTGGACGTTCAGTTTCGAGGAAGAATCCTCGGCTTCGTCGGAGATCGAACCCAGGTTGTCCTGGCCGCAGTCAGACGCCAAAAACCACCACAAACACAAATGTTACGGATAATATGATTCATTAGTTTGTGTCTTCACGTCACCCAGGAAATGAAGACATGACTTTAGCAATGCTCTCGCTGTGTCTTTAAGCAATTAATTACCTCTCTATTCAAGCAAATTATCTGCAGTATTTTGAATATTCTCATCTCTATCTTCCACATGTATTTACGTTAACACAAATGGAACCACTGATTATGGTGGTGTAGCGAGGGACCCACATTTTGGGTGACAAACACAGGAAGTGGAGGGGATGCAAAGGAGTGCAGATAGATTTGTCTGTGGAAATTATCGCAGAACACAATCAGTGACCGATATCGTGAAGGAGCTGGATTCGGACTCATTGGAAGATAGAGGGAGGGTGAAGAGAGTCAAGGGAATGTACAAGAGGGGTATTGACGTGAGATGCGGAAAGATATTGGTGGAAAAATTAAGAATGGTGAGTAGAAGGTATAAGATGACCATGGCCACAAGCTAGCAATCGATTTCAGGCACAAGGGTGTTGCAAGGTTTTCTTTAGGCAAGGGAGACGGGTACTAGAACAAATTATCGAGGGAAGTCATGAGCAATTTACCGAAAACACTAAAAGAAGCGCAGCTAGACTGATTTGTAATTTTTTTTAAATTTTATTTATTTAGCACTGTTTTGCCCTGTCAATGTCATTAAAGATAGGAGAGGATTGGAGCAAGGAACTGAAAGGAATTCGGCAATGGTCTTTTGAAGGAACCAATTCGGCATACGTCTAGAGTGACTTCGGAAAATGATGGAAAGCCGAAAAGCTGGATGGGCGGACGCCAAGCCCGACCGTTACCGTTGAGGTACTGGGCTTGGTCAGAGGTTACAGCAGAATACAAACAGACAAAACAGTACAACATTTAATGAATATTACTGGATAACAAATTACTATTCAGACAATATGTCATGGATAGGAAAACCAAAGACATAGAAAAAATTTCAAATCTTTCCCCAGTATTACAAAGCAGCAACGAATAGTTAAATACAAAGATAAGAATATACAAATCCGTTACTCTCCCATTTTTATTATATGGATGCCAGATATGGGGGCTGGCAAGCCAAACCAATTTACAACAAATCCAGCTACTTCAGAACAGATGTCTAAGAATGATCCTTAACGCACCTAGAAACACACCAATAGAAACTCTACATACGTTAGGTTTTTACATATTGACGCGGTTCAACCCGGACATCCAAGACAACGTCCCATTAATAAATACCGAAATATTTAATTTAACCGAAAAATTCCACAAGAATTTAAGTGAGGTTAAAGACGAAAGAACCGAGTCTCAATTGGAACTATAATGTCGATACTATAGCATAAGTACAAAGTTCCCCTCAGTATCCTATACCAGCCAACATAGAGCAGCACAGTTCGCGAACTCCGCAGGGGATTTTTTTTCACCGTTAAGATCATCCTAGATGGTCACAGCCCTGGTTTTTTCTCTGAAAGTGAAATAAAAAGTTTCTCAAAAACAACACTCATAGCATGACACCTAGAAGTTATACGAATACTACCAAAGGTAGTGGGACTTCAAACACAGCCGTTGCGACAGCGAAAAAAAAAAACAAAAAAAAGAATAAGAAGTAGTACATGCACGGGGCAGAACTCATACCGCAGACCCCAGCAACGCAACGACAACGCACTAGAGCCGACGCTGATGGGGTATAAAGTAAATCCTGTGCAGGACATGCCCAGCTGAGACTATAGGCGGTATTCGCGCCGACATCTCGCTCGATATCGCAGAAGATGAAAGTCGACGCCACGACAGAACGTGACCTCGGCCTGTGATTGAGTCCGACGAGCAAACATTTGCGCCGTCTCATTGGCTCTCTCCGGCTACTCGCATTGTCTACACACAGGATCGAACACTGAACACGACCATTCTCAAACCAAAACCTCACCTGTTGACCGGCAAAATAAAAATATTAATTTAAATTACTGCAATCTCCATGACGCACAGGCAGTTTCCCTACTTGACTGTCTCCAAAATTCTAGATTTAAAAAAAAAAAAAAAAAAATCCTTAATATCTTTTAGTGCAATATTACCTATTTCAAACTATGTCCCATAAAAATTTTTAGTTTCAATTCTTTTTAAATTGTTGATGGGAAATTTTTGAGCATTATCTTTGGCTCTTTATTCCTAATTCCTTCACACAAAAGAATATCTTTCCACCACCTTATGCTTGAATCGAGTGCCAGCTGGTGGTTATGGTCATCTTTTCCCTTCGATGCCCCACTGCAAATTCTTCCAAACCTCATCGCATATATATATGCCAAGCACTCTCTTTAGCCTCCTCTTGTCATCCAGTAACTTCCAATACAGCTTTTTATGATGTTTTACCATTGTCATTATCATCATTAGTGTTCTGCACTGAAGCTGGTTGTTCTTCACGCTCTCTTTTTATCTGCCCTCCTCTTCAAGTCAATTTCCTTTAATGTTATCTGTGATCTCCTACCTCCTTCTTCTTCTCACTCTTTTTAAACAAAATAGTTCTTTCAAAGCGTTTCTTAGCAAGCACTCTCCTTTAAACGAGTGTTCCGTCCAATTCTTCTTTCTTTCTGTTATGACTTGGAGTAGTTATCTCGTCTCACCAACCCTTTGCAGCACTTTAATATTACTAACTTTTTCCATCCGGCTTATCCTCTCCATCCTCCTCCACATCTCAAACGCTTCCATCCGTTTTTCATTTTCTCGTCTCAGTATCTATGTCTCTGGCCCATAAAGTGCCACACTTCATACAATACATTTGCCAAGTCTTTTCCTCAGTGCTTTATCGACTTTCCCAGTTAATTATCGCCTCTTTCTATCAAACGCGCTTCCTTAACTACAATTACTCATTGTGTTATTCGGTAATTTACACAAAAAGATGTAGCTGTCAAATTTTGCACCCCCTTCAACGCCTCTATTTGATCCGGAAAATGTGGGTCCCATACTACACTACCATATTCAAGCAATGGTATAAGCAAGGTTTCGTAACCCAATTCCTTCACTTCTCTCTACAACCCCTCATCACCTTCTCCAAAAAATGAAGCATTTTGAAACATTTTCCTGCCCTCTTCTCGACTGAGTTTATTATCAAATCTCTTTTCAAGACATTTAGATTTCAGGTCTTCAACAAAGGATCAGATCCCCACCCTATAATCATAAACAAACTTCAAGTGTTCTTTTTCTCTTTACCTAATCAGCTGACAGTTTTTGGCATTTATCTTCATTCCATGTTGACCCTTCAGAAAGATATCCTGTCCAGATCAACCGTTCGGACCCCGTCTTGTTTATTTCTAATGTCTAATTGTGATTTCATGGCGGATTAGCGGAAACAGCTCTTTGCTTCAGTGTTGAAATATTGCAAATATCAGCTGTTTGCAAAAATGTTAAAAAAATTAAGTTTTCCTGTATGCGAGTGTGTGTGTATGTGTGTTTTTTGTTCTTCCTCAGATGATATCCGCATTCAAAACGACGCTGTCGGTTATTTTCCCATACCGGCGGTATTACAGCGTAGTGGTTTTGCTTTGTGGATACGCGAAGCACACCGTTCAACGGGCCAGAGGTCTCTCTACTCAGTCGTCTGTCTGGCAACAGCGCCCCACGCGGGAAAATCGCGCGCTTTTTTTGCGAATGCGCACAGCTCGCCAAATGTTACACGTGGTGCTCCTAGGAGGTCACCTCCAGCACCAGTCCCGGACGATCCGACGCGGTGCAAAGTGGCACTGGACTAACTCCATCACACACAGGCTCCCAACATGTTTGGGTCCACATCTCCGACTTCTGTTCTTGTAATTAATCATATAAATATAGTGGGTCGTAACAATTTTTTCAAACAATGATCGATGGCACTCCTCTTAAGAGAAGTGTAATACAGGTGAGAAAAAATTACTTTACAACTTCAGGACCGAGCGTGGTGAATGAGCGGCTAACGCTCTGGCCTCGCATTCGGGAGTACGCCGGTTCGAATCCCCATTCGCGCATCCAGATTTAGGTTTTCTCCAGGCGAATTCCAGAATGCTACCTTCAAAGGGCCATGAGTGAATTACTTCACGTTCCTTGTCCCTTGTGCCTTTAATGACCTCGACTCGGCAACGCGTAAAGCTGCCACAAATTCGGAATGATTTTCATATTTATCGAGATAAGTTACAGAATCGGTAGATGTTTCATTTTGTAGCAAACAACCTCTAGTTTCACATAAAAGTGTCAAGTGTCATTTTGGTTTGATGTGACTACAATCTGTCATGCGGCAAAAATTCCACCGGTAGTCAATTTCTTCCCACACTCTTTGCAGCAAATCGGACATAACTTGTGCAACTGGAGCATAGATTCTATTTTTTAGGTCGGATAAATTATTTTTTAGGGCAGCAACATACACACGATCCTTAATGGAACCCCAGAGGCAGAGAAGAATGAAATGAAAACACACAGCGAGCACTCGCCGCACCAGTGAAAGCAGCCATTTTAACTGTGTACTACGCTGGCGCTCCTGGTGGCGGAATGGCGTACTGATGAACTACGTGCATCAAACTTGAGGTTGTTTGCTTCAAAATGACACATTTACTGATTCTGCAACTGATTTCTATATCATTCCAAAGTCGTAAAGTCCTTTTTGACTCACCCTATACATTATGTAAAGTGTTAATAATTAATTTATTAAAAGATATTAACAACTTTTCTTGTAGTGATAAGTCTAATTACTTGTGCAAACTTGTAAATATAAGCATGGTTGTTCGAGCCTGAACATAAACAATCACACTGTGTTGTGCGCTTGCTGCTACTCAAAGATGGATTAAGAACAAGATGTAATGTACCAATACATTCTTTCAATACGGATTGATCTTCCTTAAAACACATCTAGAACTATCTGTTGAAACACGTGTTCCATGATTTTTACTATCAATCAAACTTTTCAGCGTCCACCCCCCAAATTCGGGTGTGAACAAAAACGCCCCCTCCACCATGATCTCATAAACGTCGACGCCGTTGGAACCAACGCTAATCCGCTCCTCATACACCATAACAATCTACGCGAGAATGACGGAATATGATTATTCACAACATATCCCCCTCCACGAAGATTCTCTTCCGGGTCGCCATAAATCACGGATTCGAACATGGATCAACTCACGAAACAGTACATATAAAGTACAATACATAAGCGGACTGGTAAAATAAAGAAGGAAGTAAATGAACACACAGACAGAATGGATGGTGAAAGAATCGTAAATAACGCAAGAGATAATATACCATTTCCAAGAAAGGGGAAAATTTTGCAACAACGTTAGGCGATAAATAAAAAACACATAAAACAGTGTCTGCTAGGCGAAAGAGACAAAGAATAGACGAATGCAACCAAAATTCTTTTTCAGTCAGTTTAATTCTTTTTACTGCTAAAAGTTAAGCATTGTCCTCAACTTGTAACGGACGCATCTTGTGACCGCTCGTTACATTCATAAACGTTAGATTTATTCATAAAATGTGGAATATTTTAGTTTGTATGTGGGCGCTGTGGAAAGGGTGAAAGCGGCAGGTGTCAGCCCAGCTACGGCCACTGCAGATAAGAACTCTCATAGCCCGGAGCAAACATTTCTTTCACAAGTGAACAGTCAAAATGTTGAATTTGTTACTGTTTAATTTTGTGTATTTTATATAAAATACCCTGACTCCCGCAGAAGGACAGCTGATTAATTTTAACTAATTTTGTTGTAAAATGTCTTGTCAGTAATTGAAATAAAACCATTGGTGATTTCTCATATAAAGTATTCACGCAAGTTCTACCTTTCATGATAAAATTCAATAAAACAATAATATTAATTATTTTTTCAAATCAGGTAAGGAGGTAAGAACGTTACAAACTCAAAAGTTGGTTGGACCCTCCGAAGCAGACATATTAACACTGGTATTAGATGTAGGACGGTGGGTTCTTTTCCTGCTTACCTAAACTAACGCTGAAATCACGTGCGGTAATGGGGACCTACAGTTTACGTTGTAACGAGCCGCGCTGTCGCCACGTTACAAGGTGCATTTTTATTATATATGTAATAATATAAGAGTAATTTACATAAATCTTGGGCGACCACGTGAATAGATTTTTGTTGTAATTTTATAAAGTACGCAAGATTCCAAGTGAGGACTGTAATGAAATGGTGAACTTATACAGTGTATCGTAGCAAAGCGAATATTAAAGAGTTATTGAGCTATGTAGGCTAGAAGCTAATCTTGGTCTTTCCGAGCCATGGCGACAGGACGTCGCAGATTTGGGATTTGCCAGACCACACACCCTGCTCCCTGGGGATGGGTCACTCACCGAGCGGGAAAAGCCTGCCGTCCGAAACCCGAATGTTCTCTCGCCCCGGCGAACTTAGCCGAATATGTCCGACCTCTGTTGGATTCTTTGGCCAAATCACATATCGAGGATATCACGTGACATTAGGTGCCGACCTGAAGGTCCAATCAAAATGAGCGTATAACTCAAAATCCTGGGAATTTTTGTTGTATGTGAGCTTCGAGACTACAAATGGGCGGAGCAAGAAGTTTCCTCGTGGACCGAAGAGCGAGGAGCTGGGATTCTAACTTCGATCGCACCAGTCTGAGGTTGACTTGGAAAGTTGACTTCTTTCGCTAACCGCAGCTTGCCTTGCTGGAGCAAGGTTATCACCGCAACAAGCCGGTAATGCGATGATGCGCATTGCCAGACCAGAGATGCCTATAGCCGACTTGTGAGATAATCTCACATATCGTGGGTCCGCTACACTCATCACAGACATCAGACGCAGAACTACAATGGTAATTGATTACGACCAAGCCATGTGATTGTGCATTCCGTGAAACAGAACCCGTAAGCGACTTTGAGAGGATAGGTCCATGTTCTCACTTTGTAATTGTAAAAACCCCTGAGCTAGCGGCATAATTTGCCAGAACTAGTTATTTTCGAATGATATATTGTTCATTCTGGCGCCCATGATTTTCTTTTTAACTGTAAAGTCACAGTATTATGATGCCTTTGTCTGAGGTAGTCATAACTTGTATTTTTCATTGTTTCCAGTTGTCATTATTTCTTGCATTTTGATTCTGAGATATTTAAAAGTAAATATACAATTGTTTGCTTGCCCATGACGGCTAATTGTAACTCTGAGCGTTGCTTTTATGATTTTGCCAATTTGTGTTAATGTTAACGGTAAATTCGCTCAGACTTGTAATCGCCAGTGATAAGAAAATAAATGTCATATTGTGACAATTTTCCTGAATTCCAACTAACGTCGAGATTCTTGCAAAATTAATAAATTTTCACTCCTTCATAAAAATTAAAATTAAAAATCCACAATTATTAATCATAAAGGTATGAAAGATAATTGTAATGTGGTTTGCCCACCAAGGCACCCACCACATAATGGCGCCCAACGCTGGTGCCAGATGAGACATTACTTCTTAATGTCTGCGAACTTGGTGGCACTAATTCAAATTAATACAATTTGGAGCCCAAATTCAGAAAGTTTCATGGAATGTTGCACATGGTTTTTGGCTGTTTTATTATTCTTGTAGTCAATAGATATTCATACAAGATTTTATTTTGATGTTTCACTTGTATTTTAATGCATAAAGTTCATTTTGTTTCAATGCATAAAATTTATTTTGTTTCAACGCATTAAAAGAAGTTCATTTGTGTATTTCAATTGAGATGCAATACACTTTGTATTGTAACAATTTTGTGATCAGTTTAAAATTTTTAAATGAGTAACGTCAGTGTTGATTTCTTAATGCATGGTAGCTGCTAAGAAAATTAAAGACACGCATGTTTTGCCCATGTGTTTGAAAGTAAGTCTGCTTTCATGGTGTTGTGTTGCATGATTCATCGTTGCTTTTCTCTTGCTGTATTTTGGAGGGGTATATGTATTTGTGTGTATTGAAATTCGCGGTATTTTTGTTGCTAGTGAAGTTAGATTTCGTCATTGCACAATTGCGGTGTAAATTCATTGTTTGTGTGTTCATATGAAGCTACGATCTCGTACGATAAAAGATTTCGATATGGAAGATCAGTCTGATAGGCAAAAATCTCCCGAAATCATGAACGAGGTTCAGTTAACAGAATGCGGAATATTGGCTGCAGGGGAGGGGAACGTAAGTTCTGAAGTTCCGACCCACTCATATAGTTTGCAGTCTACTTTGTCGCCACAGGAAGATATGGAAAATTTTCCGTCACCTGTCGGTAAGATGACGCAGAATACGCCCGCACATTCAGAACAGACACAACAAATGAAGCAAATTCCCGTAGAGTCATCGCTCCCATTACAGCAAGTGCTAAACATGTTGACTGCAATAGGGCAGCAATTTGATTCACAAAGGCAGCAATTTGATTCACATAGACAGGAATTAAACAAGCGTTTTGATTCACAAAAGGAGGAATTAAACAAGCGTTTTGATTCACAAAAGGAGGAATTAAACCAGCGTTTTGATTCACAAAAGGAGGAAAATAAGAGAAATTCTGATTTGCTTAAGCAGAGTTTTGATTCGCAAGCTGCGATATTAACAAACTTGGACGAAAAATTATCCACCTTCCGTTCTGAGGTCACAAAGGAAATGTCCGAATTTAAATCGGAGGTAACTAAAATTGTTTCTAAGCTGGAAAGGGACACAGAAGAAGTAAAAACTACCTGTGCTTCTTTGCAAACGGCCAACAAACAATCTTCCAAAAGACTTGACGCCACCGACCTGTCCATTGAACAGATGCGAAACGAGAACGGCCAAAACCTAGGGCAAATTTCGGAATTTGTTCAAGAGGTCAAAGACCAAACACCGAAAACTTAGCTCAGAGGTGACTGCCGTAGCAAGTTCAGTTGAGCTCGTTAAGACGGCACAAACCGAGTTGAAATTGTCACTGGACGAATTTCTGGAAGCCGAACGTAGTAATTTTAGTCCTCCACAAAATCCTCCGAATGCGATATTACAGACTGCGAGTGATCGGTTGTTAAAGTCACCACTCAACTCTTAGTCAGTGAAATTGTCAGTTTGTACGCAAAAATATCTGAAATCAAGAAACACAACAATTTCAGTTGTCTTGGATCCACAGTTAAGTGCAAACTGTCAGTAAAGCGTAAGACATTTGTAGGGCAGGAGATGAAAGATGTACAGTACATGTCGTTCTTGAAAGTCAGACTAGAGGCGGCAAGTTTTCCAATCCTAGGAGAAATGCGAAATCAGTCTCAGAATCCACAGCCTATCAACATCGCGTGGAGTTTTTCTGTCCGTAACTTTGTGTGGAACACTACTCAATTTGTTCATTCCTTGCGGTCAGAAAAGACGCAATTGTCAGCTGCACCAGTTAGTAAGTGTTGTCGGTCGGCGGACACTATACCTGTTCCAGGAATGTCATTAGCTGTCGGGCACAAACCGCCGAACGTCTGTAACCTTGTAAGCCCAAGCTTCTACGTCCTTCGAAATCTTGTTGTTGAAAGCAGTAAAGACGAATATTCACGACGCAGAATTATTTTCCAGAGGAAGATCCATGGACGTCTCAAATTCGTCTTGTAGGCATTGTTCAACAAGTTGTGTAGCATGCCAAATACGATGACGAAAAGGCTGACTATGAATTGACCGATTTGATCATAAAAAAAAGGGAAATTAAATGTACAGTACACATTCTTTTAGGTTAGACGCCTTACCGAAATTAATCATGCTTGAAAAACGCCGATGCCGGTTTCGCTAGTCTAAACCGTCTGTTTTGCTGGAAAGATTAGATAAACGGAAAATTAAAATTCCAGTTACCAAATTTGCACTTACAGTTAAAGCTACTTAGGATATTTCCATATTCGGAATTTTTAATGCTTATTTCGCTATTCCGAACTTTATATTTTGTCCACGTGAAATATTAATAGTCACTTTTGACTTTCACGCTGTTAATTGGACTTGATTTGATAAAAATCCTGAAATATTAAATGTTTTCCTGAGCCAGATAAATTGATACGCACTCGCGGAAAATGAAGCGCCATTAGCAAGCACAATTTCTTGTCTTCGCAATCACAATGAATCTGACAGCGATACAAATATTGTGATATGCTTTCTAAGATGTATTTTGTGACATAAACGAAAAGGGTTTCAACATTTTGTGATGCATGAGTTCGATGTAACGTTTTACCTTAGGTAGTTGCATTATATCTTTTCTGAGCAGAAGTGTACAGCGAGCGTAATATCGCTTTGTCTGTGTTGATCGAAGATCGCAATGTTATCTGATCAACGTATTTTACTTCTTTGTTTTGTGTATCTATCAAGGGTAGCGATAGTGCCATAGATAATTCCCTATAGAACACGAAACCTTGCCAGAAAGATTTTTTTCAAATTGTATTAGTCATCACAGAAATTAGGAATCATAAGTCGAAGGATTACAGATACACAGGATAGCTTTCACAATACCTTGCTGTTATTTTGCTAACGATACAGTAGAGCGAGGTCGAAGAGCAAAAAGTTAAAGGCGACTGCATTTGTAAAGGCTAAAGGGAAAAACTTTATTTACGGGATATATTCAATAATTCAGCTAACTTTGCAAGTTAAGGTAATTATATTTGATGCTAACTTCAATTAAAAGGGAATTTTGTATATGATAATTGCACAGATGGTGAAGACGTGAACAATAAGATTATTGGTGATATCGAAGTTTTTCATGCTATATCATTTCATACTAAGTAACGGTATCGAGGGAGCTGGGGACAGTTACCCTCGAACAGCTGAGCTCATTAGTGCAGGTAAGCAGTGGCTCAACCGGCAGTTTCCGAGAATTAGCAGGTAGCGAATACCCCAGGATGAATGAGAAGGGAAACAAGTCGTTCCACGCCTCGTTCTAGCGGTATTTCGCGTACCCTTACTGTAAATTGTATAGTATTCCGTAAATTAGATTAAAACTATTGTTGGACAGTACACATTTAGCTCAGAATTGTGTGTACTCACCGAAAATAATTGCAATGTTTATATTTTTGCTTTATATAGATTTGTAGTGTTCTGCTAGCGTGAAATCTCAAAATTGCTTTGTATTGGCAAAAGGAACACCTGAGATCGGACCTTTCTATGCACAAAGCTTATAACCTTTTTCATACAAGCTAAAGAAGCATAAGTGTATAAAAGGAAAATATTCGCTAACTGGGATGGATTTTCGGCTTAAAACGTGGAGTAAACGATATGTTAAAACGGTTATAATAACTCCTAAATAAAGAGAAATATTATATTCTTTGAATGTCGAGATAATCTCGAGTCATCAATAGACCCATTGTGAAGGAATCGTAATGTTACTGAGGAATGATAGTTACGCTATTCATTATCCTTTCAATTTATGTGCGGAATGGTTATATTTCGGGTCCGCTTGTACGCCAAAGATGCTACAGCGACTTTGGTTGACGATGATGACAAAAGTTCACGTCAAACCGCATAATGTGTATAATGTCTCATATGGGAATGGTAAATTTTATAGAAATTCCATTACATATACCCATGAGCAAATACAGTTCCTTTCGCCATAAAATTCGCAATCACTTCACAGACGGTATGTTAAAAGTTAGAGATGTCGACACATGAGAGACTAATTAGGAGACCACCTAACATTCAACCAGTAAGGTTCATAATTTACGTAACAAACGAAAACATGTACTTACATCGTTCATTCCACACCACGTTGAATTATAAGTAAATGCCGCGTCATTAAAATCTAAGATTACAGTTAGTGATATTTGACCATGAACACGAACACATCTTCTCTGAAATGCTTATTGAATTAACCGTCGGTCATGACGAAAATCACGTCACCGAATCCGACTAAACTATTCCGTTGTTTTGAGATTAAAACCGCGCAATGTAATGAGATATTTTACGCTCACCTCTAGCATCTTTATGGATGTTTGTTGAAGGCAGAATTATTTTTATGCACATGAGTAAAACATCACGCTAAATTGTAAATACAATGTATAGTTCAACCACTTTCTGCATAAGTGTTCTGACAATGTTTTGTTTTATTAATGTGTTTCATTTTAGTGATTTAATGATAAGATTTGATACAAGTTATTTTCAAGATTATTATTATTTAAACATGTATGTAAATAATTTCTTTTCATGTATATTTTAGTATTGTGTTTAATATAACTTTGTATTTGGGAAGGCTACCTGAATTCACGTGCTTCTGTTTGTAAAGAATTGTAAGACGGCCAAAAGGACATATGCTCCCGTTATATATTCACCTTACAAGGCAGGAATACCGATGGTTATTGGAATCACATTTAAAAATTAATGTAATTATAAAAATGCTTAAGTTTTTGTTGAGTCACAATGGAGATAGAATTAGGTAGTTAAAAATAAAATTATTGTACCATAATTTCATTTTTCACCAACGGCCGGCCATATTGTAACGAGCCGCGCTGTCGCCACGTTACAAGGTGCATTTTTATTATATATGTAATAATATAAGAGTAATTTACATAAATCTTGGGCGACCACGTGAATAGATTTTTGTTGTAATTTTATAAAGTACGCAAGATTCCAAGTGAGGACTGTAATGAAATGGTGAACTTATACAGTGTATCGTAGCAAAGCGAATATTAAAGAGTTATTGAGCTATGTAGGCTTGAAGCTAATCTTGGTCTTTCCGAGCCATGGCGACAGGACGTCGCGGATTTGGGATTTGCCAGACCACACACCCTGCTCCCTGGGGATGGGTCACTCACCGAGCGGGAAAAGCCTGCCGTCCGAAACCCGAATGTTCTCTCGCCCCGGCGAACTTAGCCGAATATGTCCGACCTCTGTTGGATTCTTTGGCCAAATCACATATCGAGGATATCACGTGACATTAGGTGCCGACCTGAAGGTCCAATCAAAATGAGCGTATAACTCAAAATCCTGGGAATTTTTGTTGTATGTGAGCTTCGAGACTACAAATGGGCGGAGCAAGAAGTTTCCTCGTGGACCGAAGAGCGAGGAGCTGGATTCTAGATTCTAACTTCGATCGCACCAGTCTGAGGTTGACTTGGAAAGTTGACTTCTTTCGCTAACCGCAGCTTGCCTTGCTGGAGCAAGGTTATCACCGCAACACAGCCGGTAATGCGATGATGCGCATTGCCAGACCAGAGATGCCTATAGCCGACTTGTGAGATAATCTCACATATCGTGGGTCCGCTACACTCATCACAGACATCAGACGCAGAACTACAATGGTAATTGATTACGACCAAGCCATGTGATTGTGCATTCCGTGAAACAGAACCCGTAAGCGACTTTGAGAGGATAGGTCCATGTTCTCACTTTGTAATTGTAAAAACCCCTGAGCTAGCGGCATAATTTGCCAGAACTAGTTATTTTCGAATGATATATTGTTCATTCTGGCGCCCATGATTTTCTTTTTAACTGTAAAGTCACAGTATTATGATGCCTTTGTCTGAGGTAGTCATAACTTGTATTTTTCATTGTTTCCAGTTGTCATTATTTCTTGCATTTTGATTCTGAGATATTTAAAAGTAAATATACAATTGTTTGCTTGCCCATGACGGCTAATTGTAACTCTGAGCGTTGCTTTTATGATTTTGCCAATTTGTGTTAATGTTAACGGTAAATTCGCTCAGACTTGTAATCGCCAGTGATAAGAAAATAAATGTCATATTGTGACAATTTTCCTGAATTCCACTAACGTCGAGATTCTTGCAAAATTAATAAATTTCCACTCCTTCATAAAAATTAAAATTAAAAATCCACAATTATTAATCATAAAGGTATGAAAGATAATTGTAATGTGGTTTGCCCACCAAGGCACCACCACAACGTGGAATCCCAACCAAGGAAGCGAGCTGCGTCAGAGGTGAAGGTCGGGTTAAGGGCCTTTCAAAATACCCGCCGAGACAGGGATTCGAACCTGGGATCTTTCGATCTGCAGCCAGACGCCTTAACCATCTAGCCACCAGACTGCTCTTTCTTGCTGAAACAAAAGTAGTTTCACCTCCAGCGTGAGGGGACATGAACTAAAGATACGATAATTCGTATTATTTTTTCAGTATTACACAAATTCCGCGATACATTTTATTAGAAGTGTGTATACGATCTCCATTCAGCAACAAGTGGACGCCAGTGGATTATCTCCGCGGGTATTAATCCAACAGGTACCCAGTGACGCTACCCGTCGGAATCCTTCAGCCATGCGGGGGTTTATGAACTCGCTGACTGGATGGAGTTGCCGAGAAGAGGCCTCGGGAAGTGCGGAGAGGTCGCTGCGAGGTCTGCCGCCGGATACGACGCCGATAACCTCGCTGCGAGATGATGACCCCACGTATTTACGACACTCGCCGGCCATGAATGGGACGGCTCAGGCGCTGTAATAATCACTGGACCATAGTTACTCAACATCACAACTGGATCACTTTGCTCTTCAAAGCAGTGGGTGAAGAGAGTGCCGTGAATGTACAATGTGACCATTACCACAAACTGGCATTCGATTTCAAACATAAGGGAATCGGAAAATTCTGTTTCGTATGTACGGTAGTCGGAGACTGGAATAAATTACCACGAAAAGTGTTGATTAATTTATCAAAAACTTTTTTTTTCCCTTACGGCCTTAGCCTCGTCGACGTAAAGGTCATTAGAGGTGAGAAAGCGTAGGGTACTTCTTTTTTTGCTTGGGCTTTACGCCTCGTCGACGAGGTGGTAATTAGAGGCGGGATGGGATGGGGAACAAGGAACTGGAAGGAATTTGGCCATGGCCTTTTTGAAGGAAGCATCCCGACATTTGCCTGGAGTGATTTGGGGAAGCCATGGAAAACCCAAATCTAGATGCCCGGAGGGAGATTCGAACCCGCGTCCTCCCGAATGCGAGGCCAGAACGTTACCCGTTCACCCACCACGCTCGGTGCACTGGGGGGTAAGGAACGCAATTCGGCCATGACCTTTTGAAGGAAGCATCCCGACATTCACATGGAGTGATTTGGGAAAATTATGGAAAACTCAATTCTGGATGCCCGGATGGGGATTCGAACCCACGTCCTCCCGAATACGAAACCTGGGCGTAACCACTCACCCACAACGTTGAAAGAATTTAAAATTAACATTTGTAATGGTCTGAAGTATATGTGTGATTAAATTTCCCTTAAATAACTTTAAAAAAAACTAAACTAAATTATTTGGGTTGATATTGAAAGCAGCATCCAGTCACAATTTGTTGTTATTATGTTTAATTAACCATTACCGGTTTTGAGCAAGATAGTCATCATCAGATGGTTTGCATTTTTAATGTATTTAGATATGCAGATCCAAAATTCGAGCGTGCGTCCTATAACAACAGAAAATGCTATCTAAATACATTAAAAATGGAAACCATCTGATGATGAGCATTTTGCTCGAAACCGGTAATGGTTAAATAAACATAATAACAACAAATTGTGACTGGTTACTGCTTTCAATATCAACCCTAATTTGATATCACAGTCGCGGATTTCCAACAATCTATCATGGACAAAATATTAAAATAACTTACTTGACAACGCGCGAAAGTTGGTTAGATCCTCCCGAAGCCATTGTGTCAGAGGTAGGACGGTCCGTCCCTTTCCCCTGGGACAGTTTAATGTGCAATCCGAACCACGGTTTAAAAAATTTAAGATTATTTAAAAATAAAAAACATGAAATGCGAAATTAGGTGTTTAGAAACATTCCAAACTGTGAATTCACTCGCAACTAAGCATTGTTTTTTTATTTAAAAAAAATAATTAATTTATGTGTTTCTCGAAATAAGGGGATTAGTGTCGTGGAAGAAAGAAAATTTCATAAAAGCGTACATTAGTAGGTAGCAATACGAAACTCGAAGAAAAAAAAAGCAAAGTCTACGATGTCTATATTGGGAACGGTGAGCGACCAATTAAGTGAATGTAGATACGGGTTACAGACTCGAGATAAACTTGAAAACAATGACGTCACATATCCGGTAGTTGCTTCTGTTCATTTCTTAAAATATTCAATACATTCAACGTCTTATCTACGTAGTATGAGCAATATTTAGTCACACAACTATCCTTTTCCATCATCACCGTAGAATACATAATAATTCTTTCATTCTTTTTCTCCATACTTTTCTGCTTGATATAAGATAGTTCGTTCACAAATACTCCACGAAATACTAATGCGATTTATGGAGAAATGTCGATTATTTTATTTAAATTTCTAAGTATTACCAGCTTGTCTTGAAATAGCCCAAGAAGGAATTCAAACCAATGATTCCGATACATTATGTACTTACCTTACATCACTGTCTTTCATAAAGCATCATGTTATCTGTACATGGTATGTTTTCAAGTTCGTTATCTTTAATAATCGAACGTGGTGGGTGAGCGGTTAACGGTCTGACCTTGCATTCGGGAGGACGCCGGTTCGAATCCCCGTCCTGGCATCCAGATTTGGGTTTACCATGGTTTCCCCAAATCACTCCAGGCGAATGCCGGGATACTTCCTTCAAAAGGGCCATGGTCGAATTCCTTCCAGTTCCTTGTCCCCAGTCCCTTCCCCCTCTAATGACCTCGACGTCGTAGAGGCGTAATGCCATAAGTAAAAAAAAAAAAAAAAATTGCAATGAACTTCTCTCTGGCATTGACTGTACTTGAATTATATTTTTTACCCACAAGTCTTATTCTTTTAGTACCAGGAAGTGAGTCTAATGGTGTTTCACTTCAGATGAAAACAAGTGGAAAAGAAAGTGGTACAAACCTTCATTACCTATCTGTTAATCGCATTTCTGTCTTCTTTTTAATACGGCACGTTTAAGTCGATATCATTAAAGTCGGGAGAGAACAAGGGATATGACAAGGAACGGGGAGGCATTAGCCCATCAGCTTTTTAAGGAACCGAAACTATTCACCTAGGGTGGTTGTGCGTATTCCTGTAAAACTGATTTCTGGATGGCCGTTCTGGGAATGGAATCTAGGTCCTTCTGAATGCCACTCCCGATCCGAAATGCTTCACAAAGGGCACTGACATCATCCCTAAAGTAGGGATGTTCCGATACTATCAAAGTATCGATACCTACTTAAACGAGTAGTTGTGTTACGGTACTTACTCATATGAGTACTGCAAAATTATCGATACTAACTCATATCGAAACTTTTTTTAAAATTAATGTCGAAATATAAAAATGTACGTGACATGTTGCTAAATTATTTATTTTATTTGCCTAGTGTAATAAAATCAAATAACACTCAGTAAACTTTTTTATTTATTTATTAAAATTATAATAAAGCTCACATTGTAAGCAAACTTTGAAGGTTTTGTCTAATATTTAAATATATATTTATTACAGTTTTAACACTTTTAAACAATAAAAATCCGCTGTTGGAAGGTTTCCCAAAAAAGCAATTGTTCAAAATATTTCGGGGACAGCTTGTTTGTCATTGTTTCACCCGAATTAAAAAACAAACATTCACTCGATACTGACGTTGCTACAACAATAAGATACTGTTGTGCGTATTTATACAGAGAAGGAAATATCAGTTTCATTCTGTCCCATTCTGTAAATAGATTGCTTTTTAGAGAGATTTCAGTGTTTGACAAGTAGAGAGAGACTTTGTCACTACCGTTCTTTTTCTTTGTGATGTTTCCAGAAGTGATATTCCTGTGAAACGCTACCTGAAGCAGCTTCTTCTTCCGATTCACATGGGCTACTTAGTTGTTTATGAACCATATCTTTTAGTTTTTGTGTGAGGCTGCGCGGGAGCGACCATTGGTCAGGTATAGCGAAATGCGCGCCAAGTACAACTTTATTACAGTGAAATAGGGACCTAAAACAAACTCTTTGAGATTAGATTGCCTATTCTAAGACTGATTTTGTTTGATTTTCAATGCTACCAACTTGACATAAGCTGGAAATTAATTTCGCAGGCGCGACTGAGTGGCGCAGCAGGGATGATGCGTATAGAATTTAACACCGGGTGCGTTTCGATACTTTCGATTCGATACAAGTACTTTCTTCCGATACCGAGTAAGTATAGAATGAATTAATTCGAATACGAAAAGTACTCGGTATCGAAACAAAGTATCGATTACTTACTCGTATCGGATCATCACTACTCTAAAGGGCGTAATGTAAGGAGAAAGACCGCTTTCTGCACTGTGTACTGGGTGCGGTGTTGCAGGTTAGTTGCGCTCGACTGTACCGGCCTCCTCAGTCGGCCCCTCAGGGAGGGGGGGTTGGGGGTGAGTCACCCTATTAGACATTGTCTGCCTCAAAATACCGTCCAGCTCTCTCGAGAGCCCACTAGCCGACTGTTAAGACGGCAACGTCCACTGACCACTGCACCATCGAAGGTAGAAAGGACACACTGAACAGGTAGTAGCCAGGGTGTATCCAGGATCAGAACTAGAGGGGGGCAAGACTTGAACTGGGGAGGGAGCGACTCATATTGGTTTCGAGGAAGTGGGGTGGGGGACTGAAACATGACGATTTCTTACGGAATGAAACTCAAACCTATTCAGGAAACTATTTTTATTATTGATTAATACAGTAATCCAACCGATTAATCTAAGGACCTACTACGGAGTTATTTAAGTCAGTTTTTATGTAAACATTAATCGTCTCGGATTCTTAGAAAAATTTTCAATAACAGTGTTCTTTCACGAAATTTCGATGCACACTCATTAGGCATAATCCAGTAAATCTTTCTCTCCCAAAGTTCTCCTGAGCCAGTTCTTCACTCGTCGAAGCGTACGGAAGGCAGCTTAATTTTTCTTCCTCGCTGGATACGCCCATGGGTAGTAGCAAAAGGTTTCAAAATTCTGCACTTGTTGGAGAGACTGATGAAGGGATGTACGAGAAAAGTAAATGAATTGGATAACAAAACTTTGGTCAAACCATTGCTTGTATATGGTAATGATTTATGGGACCCTCATTTTGAGTATCAAATACAGGAGTCAAAGAGGGTGTAAAGAAGGGCTGCTAGATTTGTTTCTGGAAATTATCGCAGAACGCAATTAGTAACAGACATGATAAAGGAGCTGGAATGGGATTCATTGCAAGACAGAAGGAGGGTGAAGAGGGTCATGGGAGTGTACTAGGCGTACATTGGTAATGAGGCATGGAAAGATATTAGTGTAAAAATTAAAAGTAATGCATGGAAGGGAAAAGATGACCATGACCACAAGCTGGCACTCGATTTCAGGCACAATGGTGTAGGAAGATTCTCTTTTTTAGGTAAGGGTGTCATGGATTAGAATAAGTTACCAAGGGAAATGATGAATAATTTACCAAAAACGTTGAAAGAATTTAAATTTAAAATTTGTAGAGGGCAAATGTAGGTGGGTGCAGAAAAGGGGGGAGATGGGTGTATAGGGATATTGCCACAGGAGCGTACGCTCCATTGCAAATTAATTAAATATTATTATTAAAAGCATGGGCGATTTCATTCGAACATGATCAAGCTGCCTTTGCAAAAGGCACTGGTGAAATTCGTACTTGGGTTCTTAAAAGCTATAATAATGCAAGCAATCATTGTATTAAATACTGAAAACTCGATATTGCAGGAGAATATAAACATCACGAATATATAACCCTACCCCATCGGCGTACTGTATCTCACCACTGTTGCAAATATATTTGCAACTAACAATTCCCAGCATCTTTGCTCCCGTAGTCTTCACATTTCGCAGACGGAAAGAAAAACCACATACCATATCGTGGTGTAAGCATATGACAAGATGAATTTAGTTTTCAATCATTTAAATTGCCTTCACAAGTGCAATTTAACTGTTGTCATTGCTATTGCCCACTGCTGAATTTAGATTTTAATAATTTAAATTGTCTTCACGAGTGCAATGTTACTAAATAACCCTGGTTACACCGTAAGTACCATTATTAATAGAATCCAACAAAATTCTTTGTTTATTGTTGATGTATTGTGATCTTTGGTGCCATCTGTTCATATTGCAAATGCAATGTTCTTCTTTGACGTAGTGCGGTCTTTGGCCCCTAATTGCTCATATTCATGGGCAGAGGAGGGGGGTGCAAGGGGGTGCACTTGCACCCCCCTGCCATGAAAGAAAATTCACAGAAAAAGGATAAAAAAAAATATTATTAAATTCACTGTTTGAATAATAACTTGTTGTCCAAATTTGTTCAACACCTTGTCAATAAGTTCAGTGTCTTTAGTTAATAAATATTAAGTTTTATACATAATGTATTAAAAAAAAACAAAACAGATGCACCTCCCTTAAAGTAATCCTGCCGGCGCCCATGCTCATATTACCAACATATTATCATTTAGTGCCTCGTTCGCCATTCACGTAGATTTACAAGACATACAGCAGTTTTTTTTTAGTTAGAACAACAATCTCAAATTGTGGAAATGCCAAACAAATGGGTTAGGTGGCTTTTGTATCGTGAGTTTGGTGATGACAACAGAGATAAAAGATGTATTTAGCTGTAAAAAATTGTATGGTATAGTTTAATTTGTAAAATAAAATCAGTTTCTGTAATAAAGGAGGTAATATATTAAAACTTGTTAATTCAGATTTTTTTAATGAAGAGTGCGGTAGTTATGGTTTAGACAGCTGAAAGAAAATTAAGATACATTAACGACTCAGTAGATGGCTGTGGATTAAGAGTTTAAAATTGTACGAGCAATGAGATGATAGAAAATTGATGTGAAGACACGGGATAAGATGCTGAGAAATCAAGGCAGCGTGGAAAGAATGGAAAAATAGCGCATTACAAAAAAAAGACTTTAACCAACACTAAAAAAAAGACGGATGGACGGAATACTAGGTAAACGAATGATGGATACAATAAACGCAGCAAAAAGAAATAAAGGTAAACAAGACGGTCTGATGGCCACACGGCCCGCAAGGATGTTTTTAAGATTAAGTTGTCTGTTCGGCGTTCGTCAATGAAGTGCCCTTTTACTACAGAAAACCGTATTATTTAATAAAGGCACAGCACAGCACAACGTCATCTGACTAGCATTTGCTACAATGTTGCAGGAGGTTCCTTCTACTATTGCCTGATTTTGTGTTTTTTGGACATGGCTTTTGTTTTGTCATGTCTTGTACATTGGTCAGTTTGGTTAGGCAATCCCGTCAGACTTTCAAAGCCAGGGCACCACCTACATATTTTCATCCAAATCTAAAGTTAAGAATCAAAATTTCCTAGGAATAATTTCGTACATTTGATATAATTATTAGCGTTTAAATATTGTATGGAATATAAACAATAATACAACAAATTTCAACCATGGAAGTTAATAACAGTTTATCAGAGACGCTGTACATAGAAGGCCAGTTTTTCTTTTTTAACGTTTCATTCCTCCCAGCTGAAGGCTGGGAGGCGGGCTGCTGGAGAGTCACCGAGACTCTTTTCAGCCAACTACTCTAGGGGAGGGAAGGGGATGGAAGGTCGGCCGTGGCCTTGTAGGGAACCATCCCGGTATTTGCCTAGAGTGGCTGAGGAAAACCACAGAAAACCTCAACCAGGATGGCCGAACGAGGTTTGACCTTCGTTCTCCTGAATGATAGGTAGGAGACCGTTGAAAGCCTCCTCCCATCTCGGTTTAGAAGGCCAGATTTTTTTTTTTTTTTTTTTTTTTTTTTTTTAACATTTCATTCCTCCCAGCAGAAGGCTGGGAGGCGGGCTGCTGGAGAGTCATAGGGGACTCTTTTCAGCCAATCTACTACTACGGGGAGGGAAGGGGGATGGAAGGTCGGCCGTGGCCTTGTAGGGAACCATCCCAGCATTCGCCTAAGTGTCTGAGGGAAACCACGGAAAACCTCAGACAGGATGGCCGAACCGAGTTTAACCCCGGTCCTCCCGAATGATAGGTAGGAGGCCAATATTGGCCTCCTCCCATCTCGGTCTTAGGATACATATATATATATATATATTTATTGTCATTTCATTCAACCCCCATAATGGGGGAAGCGGGCTGGCAGCACACATGTCGTACTCTTCAGCCAAATGATAATATGGTTTACAATAGATTTTCGTAAAGGAATGTTTACACTTTTACAAAAATAATACAGTAGATTTGAATTTAGATGTTACATGATCAGAGTTGTAGTTTTGTACAATATTTTGTTTGCTTTTCTTGCAGATTTGTGGCTAGTAGTAGGCGATTTTGATGTCATTCACAGAGTGGGGTAAATTTTTGTTCTCTTCTCTTGTTGAGGTATGGTAGGCGGTCGGTCTCTGTGCTGGGTTATAAAAAGGATATTTTGGAGGTGCAGTGTTGGTGGGATCTGTTTGTAACAGGAGGGGAGATGAAGTGGTTCTTTAAGTAGGCGGTGAGTTATTGGATTTTTGTTTAGAAGGCTATTGATAGCATATTTTAGCCGGAGGGATTCTATGTGGATCAGTATGTGAGGAAAACGCATTCTGCTATAAAGCTGTTGGGTAGGAGAAGGTAGTCTTATTCGGTAGGCGATTCGGAGGGCGTGGCGTTCTATTATTTGGAGTCTATTGTAGAAGTGATCAGGGGCGGAGAGCCATGAGAGGTGACCATAAGTTAGGATGGGGCGAAGAAATGCTTTGTATGTATTTATGATGTTAGAAGGCCAGAGCTAGCGCCAGGTAATAAAATCCCACAATCTACAAACCGACTGCGAGAGAGACAGCTTCTTCAGTCCACACCAGACAGAAAAGATAAAACATGCTATGCTCCATACATCTTTAATTCTCTCAATTTTTTGTAATGCATTTTCGATTTAAATATGAGGTCCAAACCTTATCCAACGGAAGGAATAGATCAGATCAGATAATGTACTCATCATCTACGACCATAAAATATTTTTTTGTCCAATAATTTTTTGGACGCTTTTAGACTTTGTGCAATGAATTTTAGGTTTAAATACAAAGTCCAACAGTGATATAATCGAAAAAAAAAAGACAAGTACAGGTCGCGAGTTCTTTATTTACGTCCCTTAAAATTAATTTTTGTCACTAAAAGCTAATTTTTTGTCTCTTTTTAACACTGTTCAATACGTTTTGAATTTTAATGGACATTAAGAGACCCAGACATGGTAAAAAGGAAGATATTGATCAGGTACGGACATGCGGTCATTATTTGTGGGCCCCACATTGTCATTTTTTGTTCCTAAAACCTCATTTTACCTCAGTTTTAGGCTTTGTGCAATGTATTTTTGGGTTAAACCGTCCTTAAAAGTTGCATATATTTATTACTACCTTAGATGATACTACATTTGTGACCTGGTAAGTATTCTATACACGTGACTATACCTAAATTACGGTTATGGACCTACGGATAACTAGTCTCCAAATGCGCGTAATCAATAACAATTGGCAGTCATTAGGCATTGCCGACCGAAGTGAAAACATTAACTGTTAATATCATACGCCCAACACGTCATACTTATAGCTACGGACATAATAAACAATAACAATTCCGTGTGGTCGTAATGGTCTGGTGACAGGGTTACTATTGGCTGCACTTTCCACCCCTGTCTTAGCCACCTTAACCTTACTCGGTATTGCTACCAGGTGTAGGGGACCTACAGTTTAACGTGAAATCCGAACCACGCAGAGGTGAAGGTAGGATTAAGAGTCTATTAAGCTCCCCGCCGAGACAGGAATTCGAACCGGGGTCTTTTCATTCGTGAGTTAGACACCTTAAGCACTGAGCCACCAGACCGCTACAGATATACTGTTATCATCAGCATGTCGGTGACGCGAACTCCTAAGATTTTAACCATCCAAAAATCGCCCAACGCGCCTAAAGAAGGTTTCACTTAGTCCACAGCCTGAAGGTTGGTCGAATCTTCCCGAAGGAGATGTACCAAGCTACTGTGTCAGAGGCAGGAAGGCAAATTCCTTTCCTCAGGGGACTACAGTTTAAAGTGGAATGAGAATCGCGGAACGTCCAGGCGTAGCTCATGTAATCAAATACAACTCCTAAAAATTCCTACTAACTGCGGGATTCGAACCCACGACCGGCGAGAGAAACTTTCGGAAATCTTAACCGCTAAGCACTCAGATCGCCTTGTTTTGAGGTACACATGTGCTAAGTGCTTTTAAGATTAGATAAAAACTGTCGGTTTGTACGAACAATGTTGACAGAAATTAGGGTGAGGTGTGGGAGGGGGGGGGAAGGAGGAGAGGGTTTAGGTTTTTGTGAATCTAACGTAAACAGTATTATGCTATTTATTTTAAGGTATACGTATGCAAAGTTCCATCAAAATCGAATAAAAACTGTGTTTTTGTATGAAGAACATGGCAAAAAAAAAATTTTCATTCTTATATACCGGGTGTTTAAAAAATAACCGGTATATTTGAAAAATCAGTAAAAACTAAACGGGCAGCGATAGAAATACACCGTTTGTTGCAATATGCTTGGGACAACAGTAAATTTTCAGGCAGACAAACTTTCGAAATTAGTTACAATTTTCAACTGCAGATGGCGCTGCAGGTGATTTGAAAGATATAGAAGTAAACGCAGTCTGTGAGTTCGCCATTCTGTAAGTCGTCTTTCTGCTGTAAGCGTGTGCTGTTCACAAATTGTAAGTTTGCTGTGAAAAAATGGTTTATTTCTCAGAATAATCGTACTTTAGATTTTTCCAGACTGCAGCGCCATCTGTTGTTGAAAAATGTAACTAATTTCGAAATTTTGTCTGTCTGAAAATTTACTGTTGTCCCAAGCATATTGCAACAAACGGTGTATTTCTATCGCTGCCCGTTTGGTTTTTATTGATTTTTTAAATATACCGGTCATTTATGAAACACCCGGTATCAGATACAAGTATAATCTATGTATACTTTTACCGCTGTCCAAGCGCGACACGTCATACTTATAGCTACAGATATACAGTTAACATCAGCATGTTGGTGACGCGAACTTACAAGATTTTACCCGTTCATAAAGCGTCCAACGCGCATGTCATACGCGCAATACGTCGGTGACGGGAAGTCGCGAAGTCACAGATTTACTTATACCCCCGTCCAAACATCGCTTGACTTGCCTATAGAAATTTTTACTTCGATAACAACAAAACGCGCCTTTCCTCCTATGCGCTGTTCAGTACGAAGGGGGAGCAACGGAACGGACGGAAACGCCGGAAATTGGCTGTGTGAGTAACTGCCAACAGGGAACTAAAACCAACCGTCAAAATCGTTTCCAAACACAGCAGCTTACCACCTCACCCTGAGTGCGTAACACTGCTCCAGGGAAGGACGCGGGTTCGAATCCCCGTCCGGGCATCCATATTTGGGTTATCCACGGTTTCCCCAAATCACTCCAGGCGAATGCCGGGATGCTTCCTTCAAGAAGGCCATTGCCAAATTCCTTCCCGTTCCTTGTCTCGCGTCCCGTGCCGCCTCTCATGACCTTAGCCGTCTTCGAGGCGTAAAGCAAAAAAATAAAAAAAATAAAAATAAATGAAGACTGTACTGGCGATACATTTCGTCTAAGCTCTCACGTGCGCCTAGCCAGCGAATTTCATTCACTCCCACAACCACCATTTTGAGTGCACAGCAGGTCAGTCAGATAATTCCGTGATTAAGGAACGTCGGATCAGATTCAGAGCTATCAGTCTAGTCATTTATCACAAAGAGGTGGAAGTTCCGCAATCGGAAGGACGCAGATTCGAATCCAGAGTTCGTTTTTTTTTATCGTGTCCCCAAATCACTTTAAGCGAATGCCATGGCGGTTTCTTGTAATTTCCTTCCTGTTCCTTTCCCGCCTGTAATGATCTCGACGTCAACGAAGAATGATTCCATAAACAATAAAATAATTTAAAAAAGAGCCTTCATGAAAAAGAGAAATCTTTTAGTTTCAGACATTGATCAAGGTAGTAGAACGAACTATGTGTGGAGCACAGCACTTTATGGTGGCGAAACATGGACTTTAGGAATACCTGAAAGAAAGAAAATTGAAGCATTTGAAATGTGGTGGTACAGAAGGATGCTGAAAATTGCGTGTGCAGATAAAATACGAAATGAACGAGTTTTGGAAATGATGGGTGAGGATAGAAGTTTGTGGAAGAAACTAACAGAAAGAAGAGACTGGCTGGTAGGTCATATTTTGAGACATGCTGGATTGGTTAATTTGTTAGTAGGAGGGAGCAGTCGAAGGTAAGAACTGTAGAGGAAGACAGAGATTAGAATATATGAAGCAGATAATTGAGGACGTGGGTTGTAAGAGGCATGTAGAAACGTAGAGGTAAGCACATGATAGGAAGGGATAGAGGATTGCATCAAACCAGTCGAAAGACTGATGACAGCAAAAAAAACTATTACATATTTTGGATCTTAATTGCAGTGGCTTCCTTTTGCCTTCTGGATTCCAGACGCCGTTGACCATTTCATGATTTTAGAGACCGTTTCAAACTCAAGGGCGAGAGGATTACCAGGACCAATACTTAATATCCTTTCACGAGACCGTTGACAAGCAGCGGGCGTCTCTTTTAGCCAATAATCAATCGGTCTCCAGAGCCTCGTACGTGCAAACAAACATGGTGCGCCACGTTAAGTAGATCGGTTGTAGGCCATTCCTTCGCAGTTGTTTGTTAAAGATTAGTGAATGAAAATACCGTCTCTTAACAACTGTTAATTTATTCATATAAGCATAGCCGCGTTTCGCCTCTGTGGAGTGGGACATCATCAGTGACTGTAAGTGTTCATACATGGCGTTGTTCAGAAATTTTAATTATTTATGTACAGGAATAAATATTAACAAAGTACACTCTAATTACGATTTTTGATACAAATAGTAACATCACTGAGCGTGATAGTTGAGCAAGTAGCGATCTGGCCTCACATTCGGGAGGACGCAGGTTCGATTCCTTGTCCGGCGGTTCGGTAATCCATGGTTTCCCGAAATCACTGCAGTCGAGTGCCGGGATGGTTCCTTCAAAAGTCCATCGCCGAATTCCTTCCCTTTACTTGCCCACAGTCCTATCTCGCCTGTAATGACCTCGACGTCGACGTGGCGCAAACCCAGAAGCAAGAAAGAAAAAATAATCACCGATTATTTTATTGATATTCTCTACCACAACACTAAAGGTCGAGTTAAAAAAAAACTGCATTGTACAGATTTTAAAAGTGACAAATAATGAGTTATTAGGAGGGAGAGGGTGATTTTGCTGAAATGCTAACGTAGCCTTTACTTGACCCAGAGGGTTCTTGCTGCCAAATGTGAAGACTATCTGGCTAATTTGAAGGTCTGTGCGTGAAGAAGAGCGGACGCCACTTGAGCCGGCGGCGGGTCTGCTTTAAAGACCCCCCGCGCGGCCAGTGTTTTGAGAGGCGGTGTCAGCGGGCCACCCCGCAGACAAACAGCGGCCAGACAGGCCGTGTTGACACAGGCGAGAGGCGGCCCTGACAGCGGAGCACCACTCCAATTCGCAGCCATCACGGAACGACTGCTCACCCCTTCATGTCGCTTTGTATTTTTACGGCCAGTTACTTCAGGGAATCATCCGTGAAACTCAGCAGAGGTAAAAATAAAAAAAGATGGCGTCGATGTCGACATCGCTGTCTAACCGCCGACTTGTCTGCGGTTTTTCCTGAATGAGAGGTCTACTGCGCAATGCCATCTCGTGTCACGGCCAAGCCACCCGACTGTGATACTACGACACACATTGGTCGCGCTTGAGATAAACTCGACCCAGCACCACAGCAAACTTGTCGCTGCGTACCCCTGCTCCATACAATAGAGGAGCCTAGTGGAACACATCTCCAGTAACGAGACGAGCACTGCACAAAACACTCACGTGAATCTCAGTTAGGGGCGCCCCCCCCCCCCTGTGGTGAGATCAGGTCGGACCCCCGCCCCCTAAGATGACGTGAGATTTTGATGGGAACCCGCCCCCCTTTCCTCGTAGTTTTTTTGAGACCTTTTTTTAAGCTCTCCTGCTTCGGAGGGTGGTTATACCTCCTCTAAAATCGGTATCCGCGTCGTTTCTAGATCTTAACCCCCCCCCCTCCCCACCGATCGTGGTGGTGTAACGGCTAGCGTTCTGGCCTCACATTCGGGTGGACGGTGGTTCGAATCCCCATCCGGGCATCCAGATTTAGGTTTTCTATGGGTTCCCAAATCACTCCAGGCAAATGCCGGGATGCTTCCTTCAAAAGGCCATGGCCGAATTCCTTCCCATTCCTTGCCCCCCATCCTTTCCCGTCTCTAAAGACCTCGCTGTTGAGAGACATTAAGCAGTTAAAAAAAATTACCCCCCCCCCTTCAAAGTCTACATGCGCGTCGTTTGCGGACCTTTTTATTTTTATCTCTAATGCCCTCCAAGAATTTCAAAAGCTCACGTGAGATTTCCGTCGCCCCCCCCCCCAATTGTGGTGAGATTTCGCCGAATACTCCCTCCCCCCAATTTCAGTTCACGTAATTGCTGGGCGCCCCCTTAGTGGGCTACGTGCGAGGTATTGCAGATGAGATGGGCGAGGTAGGCCAGGTAGACAGTGTAGCACTGGATCTATCCAAACCATTTGACAGAGTTGAGTCATACCATCGTGGCTGGTATGGTAAAACCATAGGAGTCCATGGAAAACTGACTTGCTGCGAAGAATTCTAAAAAGGTAGAAAGCATAGAGTGAATAATGAAATATCAATAGACGTAAAAGTTAATATAGAAGATAGGGTAGTGTGTTGGGAGCATTGCTGTTCATTATTCTAAAGAATGATTGTACTGATGGATTCGAGTCAAAATTTAAATTATTTGCAGCTAAAGTAATCATATCCAAAAGGATTAAAACAAGAGAGGACTGTGTATATCTACGACAGGATATGAACAGAATATCTAGCTGGTAGTTAAACATGGAATGAAAATAAATTCTATGTACAGTCAGCCTATTAGGAACGCCGCTAAAAAAGTAAAGATTTTGTATGAGTATATGGCAGCGATAAAAGCGCTTGTCGAAGATCTTAATTGTAAATATCGTAAATATTGTAAATATCCATTTAACGTAGGAAGTGAAGATGTCTTGTAAAGCTACTGACTTTATACCAGTTGTAAAAACAAGTAGCTACGGTATAGAAAATAAACTGAATGTTTTTGTTGCAGCGATCTTGCAGATAAATTGCGCTCCAAAGCTGTGAAATAAAATTATTCTCAGAACTAGCTGGTGTCCAAGACTTCGTTCGTGTTTGTAAAGAATTTGGATTGACAGCTACCGACATCTAACCACCATAGTGCACGATGGGAGACGCGATGCTATTACCACACACAAACGCCAGTCACCTGCGCTATGTAATTCAGGCAGCAAAGTAAAATATACGGACACACATGTCTTAATGGTCCAAATACGAAAATATCCTTGATCGACCACTATCAACCACCATATCTCCCACACTCACACCGTTACCGAAATTCGGCCAACGTTGTGATCGACTGGTGACTCTGCGCTACTACCACACACAAACACCAGTGATATTTTTGGTTGAAAAGTGATACACCATGACACATTTCTCCTTGGGTAGAAGTATGAAAGTGGCGCAGGTCGACCACTTTCAATCACCATATTTCCCATACGTCCACAGCTACCAACTTCTAACCACCATACTGCACGATAGGAGATTTGATGTTATTTCCTCACACGAACATCAATGGTCTATCCTATGTAGTTGTGGCAGGAAAGAGAAGTGTAAGGATACACAAGTCTCTGGTCGAAACATAAAAACGCCCTGCACTGACCAACTTTAATCATTATATCTCCCACATCCCCACAGCTATCGGCATTCGGCCAATGTTGTGCATGACAGAAAACTCCATGTTACTTCACACACAAACACCAGTGATCTGTGTTAGGTACTGGTGGCTGAAAAGTTAAATACAGGCAAACACACTTCTATTTTGTATATATAAATATATATATATATAAGATTTATACATCAAGGAAAATATTTTTCAGTTTTTATTTTACATGTTGATTTATTTGTATTTAAAAAGAAATAATCCTCTGACGATGAATTGGAAAAAAATCGAAAATAGTTAGGATTCAAACAAATTACCTCTGAAGATGAAGATCAATGTGTAAAATTCAATAACTGTATTAACTTATTTCACAATTTTGGTATATAATATATTGGCATACCATATTATTTTCGTCTAGTTTTAAATTGTGTTTGAGTAGGTTGTAAGCTATAAAATCTGTATTTTCATAATTATAAAATAATTACGCCAAAACATTTTCATTTTACGCCTTAGTCTGAAAGTTAAGAGTAACAAACGCTCTTGGGTTTACAAACGATTTCTAGCACTGCACCAGACACACTGAAGGAGCTTAAAGTTGCAATTCCCAAAGAGTGGGCTAAAGTAGATGGTGAAAAATCATGACATGGGAACGTTGCCATGCCGGTAGCTCCGTGGCAATTAAAATTTAACTAAATTAACTAAGGATTAGTTCACCGGCGACCAAATCACTGTTTGAACTGCAGACGTGGTGTCCGCATAAGACAGGATGAATTTAGTTTCTGATAATCCTAATTGCTTTCACGAGTGCCGTGTTACTAAATACGTAACCAAAGATAAATAGTCAGCAACAATGCTGACAGAAACCAAAGAGTGTAGTTTCAGTCATTGATGTAGTATGACCTTTGGAGACTATCTGTTCATTCTTTGCTCGGTCTATCTGACCACGTAGTATCAAAATACATACCGCAGTTTATAAGTTTTAAAGTTTGAAAACTTCATAATAACAGCCCTCAGAACCAGCTCTTGTATGAAATTTTTTTTGAAGAATTATGTATAGCAAGTTGGGAGTGGATTAATTAAGGATTTGAATATATTTTGTGTGGTTAGTTGTGAATTTGTGTATATACGTCATGCAAATGAACCTTCTTTCATGGACAAAAATGCTATGTAATGTGTTCAAGGACAGTATTAAGTATGAAACATTAATTAAAAATCTGTAAGTGATGATGTGAGATACAATGTTTGGAGCACAATTTGCGACGGTTTGGAATGGTTTATGTTGATAATTTTGTGCTTAAATACATGTAAACAGTGTTAACTACCATTTCAAGATGTTTTCTAATGATTGTGAGGGATTTTGTACAATTTGCAATCATTTTTGTATGGATTTAATTGTTAAAATATTGTTAGAATTCGAGAAATGTCTGTGGGAGCTCTTTGAATTATTCTGGGTCATTCTGTAACGTCTATATAAACGCGCGGAGACGGTGAGGAGTGTTAGTTAGTCGAGTTGCAAGATTATTTTAAATTAGAATCGCTGGAATATTTGTATGATTGTGTATAGTATCTTTGGTCGAGTCGATGCCAATTCTGTGTGTAGTGTTATTGTAGAGCTCTCGAAATAATAATAATAACAATAATATCAATAATAATCTAACTGATAATTGATTCTTCGGAGTAGTTATTTCATGCAAGCAAATGCTTATCTCAGTACCCGAAAATCGGTTCGGTAGTATTTGGGTAATGTGTAGTCAAAGTAAAACCTCGGAAACTTCCGCTTACACTTTTATGTGCAAAATCGAGTGCGGATGTGAGTTGCAACCTTACACTGAGTGAAGCCAGAGAAGTAGCGAGCTGCATGTTTTATTTGCGGTAGGAGAGCCAGTGCCAGCTGGGGACACAATGGCAGCTGCTTCGCACAGTGTTTGCAGATCACACCTGCAGAAAACAGCTGTGGCCTCGTCCAATCAGCCTCTCTTCTCTCAACAGCACTACACTCCGCTCAACCAATCACCTGACTGCACTTTACGTCAGTCTGAAACTATGCTGGTCTAAGAAACATTTTCAAGCAACTACCTTTCAATTGCTCTACGATCTAGATAGAATTTTTTATAAATTCTATGGGTACAGCACTTTATGGTAGCGAAGCATGGACTTAGGTAATACCAGAAAGAAGGAAAATTGAAGCATTTGAAATGTGGTGCTATGGAAGGATGCTGAAAATTAAGCGGGCAGAAAAGGCACGAAATGAACATATTTTATAAATGATGGGAGAGGAAAGATCTTTACGGAATAGTCTTACACAGAGAAGACAGGATGGTGGGTTACATGCGAGATTGGCTAATTTCTTAGTAGAGGGAACAGTCGAAGATAAGAACTGCAGAGGAAGACAGAGATTAGAATATATGAAGCAGATAATTGAGGACGTGGGTTGTGAGGGATATGTAGAGATATAAAGGTTAGCGCAAGAAAGGAGGAAATGGAATATTACACCAAACTAGCCGAGAGACATGAAAAAAAAAAAATCCTCTTTGCAAGAGCTGCGGCAATGGTCGACGATCTAATATAGAACCTTAAGTCCTACTAATGTATTATAGCGATAGTAGAGTGCAAAAGACACCAACGATCAACCTATCTCTATCTGACCTTTCCGCTTTGAAACCAGTGGAAGACGACAACTTTAGACTAAACGTTTCGTTCTATGGATTCAACACTAGCAAGAGGCGCGGATATGTTTTCCCTGATGATATCATTAATTTTTTAATTACTTTTAACAAATATTTATAGAAATTTAAAGCATATCTTACCGTGCACTCAGAATACTTCTTGTCAAATCATCTTGCTGTATTTTCACCAGACTAAAAACGCAGAATCGTCTTATTTAAATATTTACCTTGAACACATTTGATTGCTTTTGAGTTTTTTTCTTGGAGTCATGTAATCCTCAATGTCTTCCTATCTTGCACCAACCTCTTCATCTCAATATACCCTTTACAAGCTGCGTCCTCAATTATCTGTTCCACATATTCTAATCTTTGTGTTACCTCTAACGTTTTTACCCTCAACAGTTCTCTCGACTAACAAATTAACCAATCCCGTATGTCTTAAAATGTAACCCACCATTTTGCATCTTCTTTCTGTAACACTCACCCACAAACGTCTTTCCTCGCCAATCAGTTCAAAAACAACTTCATTTCGTATTTTATTTCCCACTTATTTGCAGTATCTTCCAATAGCAACATAGATCAAACTGCATTCCAGATAAACACTCCCTTACGAGATAACCACCGAACATCAGGCTACAACAAGGATAAACATTTCACACCATGGATTCTGTTCCTATTGTGTTTGATTATTAATTTCTGCAGTTTTCTGTACTATGGTACGTTAGAATACAGAGAATACGATCATTAAACAGCTTCATCAAAAATTAACAGACCAATAATAGTAACTAAATAGTGGAATTAAATGCTCAGTAACGGCTACAAAGATATTACGTTACACGTGTTTATGCTTTGCTAGTAGAAGAAAAACAAAAGGCAAACATATTATTTACCACGCACACCAAGGTCCACGTGGGCAAAGCAGAGAAAAGGTGCTGTAATTAATAATAACTAATTAAAAGTTTGGAGCACTTGTGGTGTACACTTCACTTGCACCGTAGCAGCTACGCCTTTTATGTGGTGGTTGTGTGATGGCGGCATTGTCTCCGTTGATGAGCGCGTGTAGTATTAGTGACTCTGTTAATGAAGGCGATACCGTTTTGGACGGAGCGCACCCTTATCTGGTGGTGGTCAGGTTAACACAGGAAGCAGGCCAGCCCTCTATCTGCGCGATAGGCCTCTGTCTACAATGCTGAGCGTCGCACAAACTCAAACACTTCATTGTGGGCGCCAACCAGCCACAATGTCTTCACCACAGCTGCAGCGGCCGGTTGGAAACTCCGAATGTACGTGCTCCATACACTACAAGACAGATACCAGATAACCGCGTCCAAATTTGTCTACCATTTAGCGAGATAGTTTTGGCCTTTACAAATCTGGTTGTAGGCCATATCCCGCAATTGGTGATCTATAGATTTTTATAAATAAAATGCCGTCTGCAAACAACAGTTGTTTTTAATATTATTTTATTCCCCGGACGCGTTTCGCCCTTGTATTGTGTGGCATCATCAGTGGAGGTATGGTGATAAGCTCCACACGGGAGTCTGGAATAACACTTTTATGCCCTTTTTCAGAAACGCGTATTTTCAGCCTTTGATCCTGTAAACTCACTTTTTATTCGCAAAGACTTATTTCATACCACGTGTTTACTTTATGCAGGGCAGTTTTGGTTTAAATATATACTAAATGGTCAAAAAATTTCGTTTAACGTAATTTAATTTCGTATCTGAACGAGAATACATGCTCCAGAGGCAACCATCTTCCCATGTCATGATTTTTCACTACTCACCTACCCTTTATGACTTGCAGCTTTAAATTCCCTCAGTTGTTTCTTTCCCTTGTTAATTTATTCCAGTCCTTGACTGCCTGATCCATAAAAGAAAATTTTCCCACTCCCTTATTGTCTGAAATCGAGAACCAGCTCAGGGCTGTGGTCATCTCTCCGCTTCCGTGTCATGCATATGTCATCTATGACCGTGCAAACTCATTTTTTGTCATTAATAATTCCTTTGACGTCACATTTTAACTCTGTGAAATGCACTTTCGGTTTACTTCGACCTTCATTTTTCTATCACTCTTTGACTCTGCGCAATGAATGTTTATTTTAAATCGTCCCTAACAGGTCTAACAGTCATCATACTAACAACATAGATCAGATCAGGTCACGTGGTCTTGATCCCTGATAATAAAAATTTGTTTTTGTTCCTACAACCTCATTTTTTAAAAATTTATATTCTATTCCGTCACGATACCAAAAACATGGCCACTGTTTCTGCCTGCTATGTATATAACCGACCATCTAATGCATAGGACTATATTAACAGAAAATGAGCGTTATAGGTGTTAGCATATTGCAGTTGTTTCTCACGACAGAACGTAAATTCCGCCGCCACCCAATGCAGTGACGTCAGCAGTTTTCATTAATTCCAGACATTCCTCTCGTTCAAATTTATTCCCCACCACGCCCCTCACATTTCCTGGGCGCATCGAGAAAGCGTAGGGGAGACCAGAATAAATATTTACGCGTCTCACCGCTGCATCTGATCTGCCTTCAGTCTACTTAACTCACGATATGTGTTGCTGTCTTCTCCTACATCCACAGAAAAAGTAGTACTTTGCATACCGTCTCCACTAATCCTCTGCGACCCTTCTCAATAACAAATTTTACTAACACGAAAAGCAAAGATAAAGTACACTCACCTCTCACAAAAGTTGGATGGTGGAGACATGAGAAAATTATCAGAACGATTCGAACTAAATATTTGTGTCTGATAAATTTATTTGAGTAGGGAAGCTGCGTTATCTCTAGTTAGCGTGCAGTGTAGATCATCGCTGGCCATCAAGTCAGAGAGTTTACTGCATTGTTGGAAGACTGAAATATTATGGATTGCAATTTTATGAAAAGTACTTAAACTGATATTGTGTGGTAGAAAGAACAGTAATAAGGACATTAAACTACTAATGTTAATGTACGAAGTAGGCTACATACACAGTGTGTGAAAACTTAGCGAATTAATAATTGTGTTGGCAGCTGTGTGAATGAAATTTTAATACAAAGAGCGGAGGCTGTTGTTTTGATACTAATATTTGGTGTTATACAGTTGGCAAAAGAAACACATCAGATCTTACGTCCGTTTACAAGAGCCGTACGCGGTCTAAACGATAATTGTGAAATGGAATAATAACACCATAAGGTCAGTAGTGTCAAAAAAAACTCCAAAAACACAAAAAAATACATTCGGGCTATTCCATTAGTACTCATTAAAACAGAAACCGAACTCGCGTAGGCAAATGAATGATGGCTTTGAGTGGAGGTGATGGGGAGGACAAAGAAACAATATCACTGGAAATGTTAATCGCTGGAAAGAAACTAATAAAAATGCATGTAAAAGAGATGAAAGATTATCAAAAAATGTAAAAGATAATACGAAACAAACCGAATAAAATATATTTACATCCGTATAGTGGCAAATGGTGGGTTTACCGGGATGAGGAAGGTGAGTGGTATCTGAAGTTAAGACCCGAAGGACAAACCTGGAGTAAGTCCAATTCGCTCGTAGGAGTTTCGGTTGAGGATGTGGTTTTATGGTTCCGTCTATGGAATAGTTACTGCGGTCACAGAGTTGTGGTAGGTACCAACCACAGCTGCAAACAGTTTGTCTGTGACCATTCATTACTGGTTCCTGGTGAGGCCAATGTAAGAATTCCAATGTCGCTGAGACACGTTTTACATTTCTTTTACGCGTATGGTTGCATACTTGAATAACAAACAATGAAACGCATCAACAAAACAACAGAGAACAATTAGGGAAGAAAAGCTGAACGTCAAGCTACGTATATAATCCAGTGATTCTCAATCTCTGGCACAATTGCTTCGTATGTAAAATATTAAAAATAAAATTCTAGTATAAATAAAGCCACCACAACAAAAAATAAATCAGAGAAAATTGGTTACAAAAATGGATATATTATTCTTACTGTATACAATATCATCAAAACAGGACTGTGAACAGCTGCAGGGTGACGTTGATAGACTATCTAATTGCGTAGGTCAGAATGAATAAATGCCGAGAAGAATCATCTCATTAGGTACACAATAAAAAACTAAATATTGTTCATGATTATAGGGTGGGATCAGAATTGTTTGTTGAAGTGTAAATATCTTGGCATAAAGCTTGATGATAAGCTCAACTGGGCAGAGCAAATTGAGCACGTGATAGGGAAAGGTTACAAATTCCTTCATTTACTGCAGAGAGTGATGAAAGCATATATGAGAGAAATTAGGGAATTACAAAACTCTGATCAGACCGTTGGTTGAATATGGTGGTGTAGTATGTGACCTACATTTTGGGTATCAAACACAGGGCGTTCAAAGAAGAGAAACTAGAATAATTTGTGGAAATTTTCGCAGGACCAAGTCAGTGTCTGATATGATAAAGGAGCTGGATTGGGTGTCAGGAATTGGAACGAATCACCAAGTGAAGTGATGAATAATTTACCAAAAACACTGAAGGAATTTAAGATTATAATTCGTATATGGCAAAAGTAGATGGGGAGGAGGGGGGGGGGTAATTAACACTCAAATTATATAACATAATTAAAAAATAAAATAAAATGGGTTAATTAGATGACTAAGTGAGTTGCCACCGGAGCGTGTGTTCCATCGCAATTAAATTAATAATAGTAATAAAGACTATAAGAAAGTATACGGCAAAAACCTAGACATTAAAGTTTGTAAAAGCCGTGAATATTTCAGCGACCAGCAAAAATCTGATGTTTCCGCTCTGTGATGATTTAACTGCATTGTTACTATAGTGAAATACGTTTCGAGTTGGCATCAAAAAATTTAGAGTTTCTTTGAGGGTTAAGTTAAGGGCCTTACTGTAGGTGTAGGAGTTAAGGGAGCGCAGTAAGTGCCGGGAACATCTGGTAGGGTTCATTAAGAATATATATATAGATAAAGAATTGGGCTCATATAAGTTAATAGTCCTTACAATTATTTTTGACATTTTTATGATTCTTAGGTTGAGAAAAGATGCTCTAATCCATTCGCTTGCTCTTGGTGACCCATATGTGAAAACCTTGGGTTGTTCCTCCGAAGGCTCTGTTGAGGCAATCAAAAACCATGCGGTTAATGATTTGATATCTTCAGCACCGCAGTCACAAGTGGCAGACTCTTACATTCCCCAGTTAAACGGCGAATCACATCTGTCTTGATTCTGTTCAGACAGACTTTGCGGCGATACATGAAAGCTCCAGACGGATTACTGGAACGAAGGAACTCGCCCTTGAGACGGCCCTTAATGGTGGTACTATGACATCAGACTGTGTGATCAGTGCTGCACTCTGGGGACGTCCCCTCAAAAGATTTATCTTAAGAGCATAGATAGCTTACAGCGCCAGGGACAAATATTTCTCGCGTTCCGATGGAGTTTCTCATCTTCTCTCCCCACCGGGAGAAAAAAATATAAAAAATCAGAAAAAAAGCAGCACGCACCAAACAATCCAGTAGATATCGTACGAAACATTACCAGTATATCTTACCTTCGACCATAAAAAAAAGAAACCAATAGCTGCAGTAAAAAAAATCGAATCGCTAACTTAACCGCACATTCAAAGTTGACCTACAAGTTTTTTTCCAAGAATTAAGTTCTCTCTGATCTTATATGTGAATGAATACTGGACGGATACCATCTCACAGGTCGGTTTCTTAAGTGAAATTTCTGATTATTTTGAAACAAGGATATCACCCCTTTTGTTCAATCTTGTTCTGGACAAACTAATCAAAACCTGGAACAATGCAGTAAAAGGAATAAATTTTATCAAACTACTCAAAAATTAACTTTGTTTTTTCCAGACGATTTAGCAATTCTCCCCAACAACAGGCAAGGCACCATCTATTCCTTTGAAAAACTCACGAAATTTCAGCTAATCTGGTCTCGAAGTATCATTTGCTAAGCCTACTATATGGTACCAAGATGGACCACCTATGAAAACTCGACGTGGCAATATTACTCACGTAACTACATTCAGATATCTAATTGAACCTGCAGGAATAAATCGCGAAGTAAACAAGGGGAGAAAATGAGGATCCAGTTTTTCCCGGCGTATAAATGAAACGAATTCTTCGTGGGTTTTATGCCGGATTATATCTTTATCAAACACAATTTCTTTAATATACAACGTTTCTGCAGCAACCTCCGCTGCCTTCGTCAGGTATGCTGTCATAACGAAGGTAAGACTGAGACAGTCTCAGTCTTAGCTTAGCTTCGTTATGACAGCATACCTGACGAAGGCAGCGGAGGTTGCTGCAGAAACGTTGTATATTGAAGAAATTATGTTTAACAAAGGTATAATCCTGCAGAAAACCCGTGAAGATTTCGTTTCAAGGAGAGAATATCTAAATTAAAAAAGTGTGTGTGAGTTCACCTGGTACTGATATACCAAAAAGTCAATATCGCGAAATACGATGTTAAGACACACAGTAATCAGATTGGAGCCATTATTGACATCCCAAACTTTAATTACTGGTGGCAATTTAATAATTAACGACACTGAAAAGCATGAAATGAAAATTTTAAGGTAATCCTTCGGCTCAGCTAGCCTGTTCAAGTCCTGGTGATGGAAGAGAGCCTCATAGTCAGCACTTGATCGCAGGATAGGAGAGGCGGTGGTGCACAATTCATAATAATCAGAATGCGCACCAAAAGTCCTGTGTTGAATCCCAAACCTCTCCGCAGTGCGTATGGAGAGAGGGCATACTACACTGTTGATGGCGATTCGTCTGTTGGATGCGAAAGTTCAGTATGGGTGCCTCATATTGAACAGCAGACCCGAATGGTCCGGCACCAGGTTACACAATCTCCCTTCTCCATCTCTCCGAACACACACAGTATCTGAAAAAACTAATCAGTACCTGGAACAATGAAGTAAAAGGAATAAACTTTGACAAACTACTAAAAAATTACCTGTGGTTTTTCGAGATGATCTAGCAATTCTCCCGAACAACAGGCAAGAGACCATCTATTCCCTGGAATAACTCACGAAATTTCAGCTAATCTGGTCTCGAAGTATCGTTTGCTAAACCCACTATATGGTACCAAGATGGACCACCTATGAAAACTCGACACACTGGGAACGGCAACGGGACGCCAACCTAGTTCATCTTCCCAAAAAAAATTCCCATAGTAGTTGTTCATCCTCTATTAACTGCCTACTCCCGAAATCGCATATGGCACAATACGATAAGCTGTATGACGTATCTTTCATTAATTCACAACATAAAGACACTACACTGAACATAAATACATCACAGTCATTTATACAAAATAATAAACACGTAAATATTCTTGCATGGTTGCGGGAAAGGCAAGGGAAAACCAACCACTTTAAAGTTCCCAAGATGGAGTAGCCACCAACCCAATGGTTAAGGTGGAAAAGAAGACTCGCTTTCAAGGTTGACGGCCTTCATTAATTACGTGAGGTTTTTTTTTTCGGAATTCCTGGAGCCCTCCTCCCGTTTTCTAATGAGATTTGGTCGTCCTCGTAGTTTTTTTAGACCTTTTTTTAGCTCTCATGCTTCCAAGGGCGGTTATAACTCCCCCCCCCCTTTCTAAAGTCGGTTTCTAGACCAAATAACCCCCTTAAAGTCGACATTCGCGTCATTGGTAGATTTTTTTTTTTTTACTCTAGAATCCAACAATTTCGAAACTTCACGTGAGATTTCCGTTGACGCCCCCACTTCACGGACGCCCCCTTGTTGCTCCTCTAGATGCCACATTCGTCTCAGATGGTAGTTGCAACTCTCCCGCCAGTACACTGAACCATGTTACGTCAGAGTTGTTTCGTAACGGAAGAAGCTCGTGTTATATGTCATGCAGGATGACGACGACGGAAGATAATTTGGGCGCGTTACGTTGTACAAACACTCGAGGGAAGGTTTGAGAGCTTAAACAGAGCCAGGTGGGCTCTCTGCTCGCGCCTGCGAGGGCGGCGACCCGCTCTGCGGAGAGGTTAACAGCTGGGAGGCACGCAACATGACTCCCGGGCACGCTCGACACACTACACTCAACATTACCATCACTTACAGGTCCGGCTGCCCCATTATACCTTCATCGAGAGGCATTTTAAATGCGATATTAGTTACAGAACCATTGATTCCCATAAGTACCCTTATTACGAGCTAATCCAATAATTTTGTAACATCTTTTTGCGTATTAAATGAATCACTATTTACTTTTTTAATCAAACTGGAGTTAAAGGCAGGACTACACTGCTGTTACGTCACGTCCGCTCACGTGCCGCCATTTTAAACGTGACGGCATGTTTAAAGCTACGCTTCAGTCACGGGGGAAAACTATTACGTCTCGCGTGCTCTTTTTATTGGCTCTCAGTATATTATGCATTATTGTGTATGTTTTCAAAGATGGAAAATACTTGCTGAACTATCTCTCCGAAATGGGAAGAATAGTTGGAAAATGTGGCTTGTTTCATGGCTCTCAAAGAGAAATAAAACTACTTTTTTAGAAATATCCTAGAAGATTCTTGTGCCTACTTTTTTTTTTACTTATCGCTTTACGCCTCGTCGACGTCAAGGTCATTAGAGGCGGGATGGGACTGGGACAAGGAACGGGAAGGAAGTCGGCCATGGCCTTTTGAAGGAAGCATCCCTGCATTCACCTGGAGTGATTTGGAAAACTGTGGAAGACCCAAATGTGGATGCTCTTGTGCCTAATACATTTCGTCATCCAATGACAATACATTGGTTATCACTGGATGTTATGATAAAGAGAAAGATATGTAACAAAAAGGTTTGTATATTTTTTTTTCCAGTTAGCACCTCATTAGTTTCTAAAACGTCAAAATTCGCATTATCTGTTTAGAAACATTCTAACAGTTGAATACCATCTATGCTAGAACTATCTTAAAGGTTTTTTTTGTTTCTATAATTTTTGTTTTATTTTTTTATCGTATGGCCACAGAGTTTTGAGTGCCCGCTTCTTATTGCTCTCCCTTGAGTGCTACGCTAGTGGAAGAACTGAAGTGTTGCCATCTGTCAGCGAGCAGTGTAACTAAGTTCTGTGTAATTTTGTTTGTGAAATGTCTACTTTATGGGGAGGGGATTGGATACCATTCCAGCAATACCCTAAGTGATGAGGAGAAACAGCCTGTAGACTGCAATCAGGATGGCAGAAACGCGAGGGCCTTGGCTCCTGCCCTGTTCCGTTGTACCTCCACGATCTTCAACACAATAGCACCGACCGCATATATCGTCATCAGAAAAAAATAATTAAAAGAAATTCCAACTCCCTGACATAGGTGACTCTTTTCCAATTTCATCCCAAACTGATTGGCCCATAAACTGATTCTGACACTCCTGTGATCTATGATTCTAAAACTTTCGTTTTAACACACTTTTGTAATCACCAATTGTTCCAGAATTTTTTTTTGTAAATAAAAAACTATGCAAGTAAACAATGGATTAAAACGAAGTCGTTATCTCACGTGAGTCTAAAATTTGTGCTCTGAACAGAAAACAAAAACGTGATATCAACCGTGAGATCCGCGACATGACATTATATATGTAAAGTGATTCCAGTGAGTACATGACTCATAAAATAATCATACTAAGCAATGTCGCCTACTTTGCGCCCGTCACAAAATATGGCGTAGTGTATCACATGAGTTCCGTGAAGCGAAAGCGGTGGAGCCCTGTATTTAGAGTTTACTCTGCAATCTACATAATGCAGCGTCAAAAATTTGCAATGCTGACTGTTGACGTAGTCGCAGCTGTGCCAAGAACGACCTCAAATCATTCAAATGCTGGTATTCCTTTAGTTGTGGCAGCTTATACGCATGCGACCAGTTTCCATCGTGTAGAGGCCATATCTGCCTTACATTTGATGAAAAAATTTAAATAGTGAATCATTTAATACACAAACACATGAAAGTAGTTCTTAAGTAAAATTGGTTAAAATTGTATTTATTACGTGTACTTGCGACAAGATATTTTCAGGCAACCTGTCGCACTATTCTTCCATTAACAACGCATTTTGGAAGGCTACTTCGTCATAGGTGAAGGTCGGGTTAAGGTTCTTTCAAAATCCCAGCCCAGAGGGGGGGTTCGAACCGGGGACCTTTCGATTCAACTCTGAGCTACCAGGACGCTCGGTTCCAGCATAAATTCACCATGCCAACACAGTACTTCAAAATCTTTTCCAGACAAGTTTCAGTCTGAGTAGGACAAGAAAAAAAGTTTTATTGCAAGTTGTGATGCGGTGAATGATTTGTCAATACAATTATTTGTCAATACAATTAACGTTTGCTAGATTATTAATTAACTATCAAACACGAGCAGATATTAAAATCGCGAATTATTCATGGGTAGACTCAGGTAGGTAGTATTTCTACTCCATTCTCAGATCCCACACAATGAAGTCACACCTGTGTTTAACCGGTTTCACAGACAGGAGAAAATAGTTCTGCATTACAGAAAATACTTTATCCTTTTCTTAGAGTAGTAGGAACAGCGAATTTTCCGATACGCCTCTAATACAAATCTACATCACTAATTTGCATTTCGCATCTAACAAAAGGACCAGAATGTTAAGGCCGGTCTACACGTAACGTCTAGACTGACGTTTTAGTTGATCAGGCAAGACGTCAGGTAAAACTGACCAAAAACTCGCGTCCACATTCATACGTTTTTAACTTCCGTCTTTGGTTCAGTGTTTTTTAAAAGCATGGATGAAGCGTTACTTTTAGTGGTTATTTTACTATGTTTGATGAGATTAAAGAGTAAAAATGGTCTAGAAAATGGTCGCTACAGAGGGAAAGGGTCTTTCAACTGAATTTGTTTCGGGAATTACGTCATGAACCTAAAGAATGGCTTAATTATTAACCAATTGTTACGGGCCCTAATTTAAAATTCCTATCCTCTATATTGCTAATTGTTTCTCTTGGAGTATATTTATAATTTAAGAATAAAAGAAGGTCGAAATTTCACAGAGAAGGTTTGTAAATGTCATCGGCACCAGCAAAAGAACGTGGTGACTTCTTAATTTTCAGCAACCCTTTACGAAACACTGAAAGAAAGGAATTGATTATTTTTTTCATATCCATTTCCTTCATATCTCCAAAATACACTTCCTTACATTTATCAACCAAAGCATTTGCTTGATTTTCTTGTCTCGGTCACTGTAGTCATTTGACTTTGAGTTGCCTCATAAAGGATAACAAGGATACAACTCAATGAATTCCGTAAACAAATCATGTGACTACTGTCGTAGATTCGAAAAGTCCACCGCGTAAAATGTTTTCGAAAAGAAAAACAAAATAATAGTTATTTTAGCTCTGCACAAGCTGAGAGATGATTAAAGACTGAAGGGAAAACGTCAGTCAAGACGGAAAACAATGCTCCCGCCGATCCGTTTTCTGGAAGTCTTCGTTCAGTTCAGATAAAACGTCCGTTTTGCTGTCCACACGCAATGTTTTGTCTGATACATTACGTTACGTGTAGACCATCCTTTACACACACCATTTCCATTGCCTTCCCTCGGCATGAGTTATGCCGATGTGTGTCCTACGTCCGGTTTTATTTTACTGTGACACGGGCTCCGATATAGCTTTGTCGGAGAAACGCATAGGCACATCAAACCGTCGACGTCTGGCGATTACCTCACCTCCGAAGCAGGGCAGCCAACAGCCGGCGAAAGTAAATTTACCCGGCCGGTAGTCGGCGAGAGTTGGCTGCGGGCCAGCTGGTCGCCTGGGCGGAATAAGGACGCGGCCTCAAAACAGAGCTAATCCTATGTCACTGCACATGCGAGCTCACGTGTGGCGTCTGTTGCAGTTGAGAAATGGTGAAAAATTCATACTCAAACCACAATGCTGGCATTCGCTGCTGCCACTCTTAAGAAAAACGTGGGGAACCAGCGTGTAAATAGTCGAAGAGAGGATCAGAGCTATGTTATGACTTTCATAGCGGCTACCTTCTACGTGGTTCAGTCAAACTAGTTCACGCGTACATGCACTTTGGACCTAAAAATCTCATCTTTTTGTTGCTTTCAGACTGTTGCATTTATGCTTTAAATCGACTATAAGAGGTACAGCAATGTCACGTTTTTAAGTTTAAACTCTAAAAAATCATTTTATTATTGTTAATCCAATTGCGATGAAGCACACGCTCCGGTAGCACTTCCTTGTCAACTAATTACCCATTATTATTATTATTTTGATTATCTTATATAATTTGAGTGTTAAGTTCTTCCTCCATCTACTTTTGCGTTTTACAAATTTTAATTTTAAATTTCTTCAGCATTTTTGGTAAATTATTCATCACTTCACTTGGTAATTTGTTCCATTCCCTGACACCCTTACCCACAAAAGAAAATTTTCCCACTCCCTTATGTATGAAATAGATTGCCAGTTTATGGTCATGGTAATCTTTTCCCTTCCATTCACTATTCCTGATTCTTTGAGCAATATCCCTCCAAGCCTCACACCAGCATATGCCCTGTACATTCCCCGCACTCTCTTCGCCCCCCTCCTTTCCTACAATTACTCCCAATCCAGTTCCTTTACCGTATAAGTTAATGACTCTGTCCTGCAATAATTTCCACAAACAAATCTACCTGCTTCTCTTTGCTCGCCCTCCAACTCCTGTATGCGATACCCAAAATGTGGGTCTCAACCCACACCAGCATATTCAACCAATGTTCTGACAAAGGTTTTGTGACCCAATTCCCTAACATCTCTGGTACATACTCTCCCTCTCCAGTAAATGCAGGATTTTATAACTTTCTTCCTACCACCCACCCGGTTGAGTTTATTATCAAACTTTATACCAAGATATTTACACATCAAGCCTTCAACAAGCACACTCTTTAATCATAATAAACCTTTAGTTTTTTTATCTGAGTACGTAATGAGCTGACTATTTTTGGTATTTATCTTCATTCCATGCTGACCTACCCATTTAGATATAGCATCCAGATCACCCTGCACCTGATCACAGTTTTCTCGTGTTTCGATCGTATTATATATCATTATGTCATCTGCAAACAACCTAAATCAACACAATCATTTATCAGAAAAATGAACAACGATGGTCCCAATACACTACCCTGTGGCACCCTCATATTTACTTCCATCTCTTTTGATAATGTATTTCCTACGCAAACACTTTCCTTTCTGATTTTTAAGAATTCCTCTACCCAACAAGTAACTTTTTCATCCAATCCAATAGTTTACAGTTTATTTAAAACCATTTTATTGCTCATTCTGTCAAATGCGTTAGTGCTACAATATCAGTTTGGACTCCCTTGTCCAATTCATCTGAAATATCTTACATATAGTTCATCATCTGAGATTCGCTACGAACTAGTTTGTTGTCAGTTTTAGATTCTGCGCAATATATTTTTGGTTTAAATTGCCACTAAGAGTAGTGTCTATTTATTACTACTTTATGCGGTACCGGTACTCAATTCTGAACCATTCAAAGTCCGTGCCCATGCCGAAAACATTGCCACAAGAATACTACACTTAGTTGAACATATTGACATGGTTGAGGTCCACCCACTGGGTATAGGTTTGCCAATTATACTTTATTTTTAGTCGGTATATTCTAGCCTGACCATAAAATGTATGAAAATACTATATATCTGGTAAAAAAAACAATTCATGAAACGGATCGCACACTCTTAAATAGATTATTTTAGACGGAGATGGAAGAAGTTACTGATGCACGACACGACACAACACACACACACACACACACACACACACATATATATATATATATATATATATATATATATATATATATATATATACACACGTGATGATTTATCAACTATAAAAATAATGTTTCCTATTTCCTTATGTTGCTACAATTTTTGCTTTCACTGAAAGAGTGGCGGGTGTTACATGGAGAAAGAGATAAACAGCATATCCTTAATTTAATTAAAAATGAGCTATTGATTTATTTATAGATCTAGATTTAAAATGTGGAACCAGTTGTCACACTTCGAAAGGAAATTTAATAAAATAGTAGGTTCATAAGCACGAAAAATATGTATTCACGGCAATAATTACATAAATTTAAAAATAGACCTACTATTTTTCTTTCATTCGTATATTTTTTATTTTTCTGTTCCAAAGATGTTATTTTTTCAGATAAATAGACAGCCAAAAATGGGGTCCATCTGCAACTACAGGAATGCCTGCCATGCAATGAGCTGTTTATAACAACAACAGTAAAGGCGGTTACAATTCTGACGTAATGCAATTGTTGTTCGGTCAGTGTTGGGCCAAGCTCTGTGTGTCACCAATACAGCGGCCAGATTCGGCCCCGGTCCATTAATCCGTCGCTCTATTTCGGAGGAGCCGGACACACAGTGGTCACCGTATAAACCGCTGGCTTTGAGTCTGGGTGGCCGAGTTATCGCCACTAAGATTCATTGAGCTAGAGATGAAGTCGAGATGACAGCCATAAATTTCTGTGTACCAGAACAAATCAATTCACACACCATTCTTCAAAGCGGTGAATCATTTTTATTGTATGACTTTTTATGGCTGGGGAGATAACTGCAGTAGTTCGGCCGCCTAGTGGCGTAGTTATGAACCCTCGCGTCTTCCCACTCTGTCCTAAGCACAGTTCCATTGGCGAAGGGTTGCCAACTGTGAAACGAGTAATCCGTTTTCTGTGTGATAAGAGCATAGTTTTTGTTACGGGTCTTCCGTCTTGGAACTAAGCAAAATGCTTTTTCTTTCTTTTTTCCAACCGCAAAGACATTTCGTATTATTTTAAGACATCGTCAGTGCCATATATATGTTAGACTCAAAGACCGGAAACATTCATTGAGCCGAAAAAGCGACCAAAACTAGTTGTGGTTTCTGGATAACGGCCACAACACGTTGTGGCTTATCAGTATCTAATTCTCTGTGTTCACGACGAATCGGTGTAGGCCGCATTTAATATATATGATTCTTCTTACCCGCCGCGTTACAAGACTAAAAACAAAAACGTGAGTCGACATGTGAAGAATGCGACCTGGACCAAACGCGAATTTCGCGTTGTGGCCGTTTTGAGTTAGCCGCAAATCGTTCTGGCTATTTTTTGTCAGTTCTATAACGCTAATAACGTGTTGTGGTCGCTTTCAAGAAACCATAACGAGTTGTGATCGTCTTTTTCGTTCAACGAGCATTTTTGGTGTTTGAGCCTACCATACATGTTTTGTGCAATGGGTGAACTATATAACTACAGTTTTTGGTTATCGGTAAGTATGTGTTTGTTAGAAGTTCTATACCAGGTATAAGTAGATAGTACAACCAACCCATGTAAAAAACTCATTAATGACCATTATGGTACACAAATATATGTGTGCATATATATGTTACATAGGGAAATGAAAACAGAATTTCGTTTAGTAGCAACTACAAACCGTTATCACAACAAATAAGAAATCTAGGTCAGTATCGTCTAGATCAGGGTTGGCCAACCCGCGGGCCGCATACGGCCCACCTTGAATATATAACCGGCCCGCGAGATCCATCATTCTTTTACAAAATACATTTATTTTATAATTTGAAAACAAAGGTATTAAAATTACATTATTTGTGCATCCATATATTAAAAAATTAACTGTCGAAATCATGAGAAAAAATTAACTTTGATTTTAAATAATATTATTGCGAATATATAATTTTATATGCGGCCCGCGGAGTCATGATGCATTTCCAAAGTGGCCCGCAAGATCATTTGGGTTGGCCACCCCTGATCTAGAGTTTATTTGTGAAATGGTTAAACCATGATACGGAGATTGGGTACTGCTCAGCATTTGCCAATGCGATTATGGGAGACCTCTATCAGTCGACCCTGGGATTCGAACCTGGGACCTAGGCCATGGTTTGGCTCTATATCGCGCGAAGCCACACTGGCGGCTAAAACGATGAATGCAGCTGTCCGTTCAACGTCCTGCGTAACGGGGCAGCCTGACAGCATGATCAGGGGTGTAGCTACTATGGGGCTAGGCGGTGCAGTGCACCGGGGTCCCTATGCTCAGGGGGCCCCCAAGCATACCTCTGGGGGCCCCAAAGCGCAGTTCAGAGGCCCACGAGCCTTCTTTGGCAAACTGGCGACCTTTTTTTTAGCTCTACAGTCGTCTAAGGGGGCCCCTGAGACACAGGAAGCCCCTCACTAAGGGCCCTCTCACTGCTCAGGGGGACCCCCAACCATTGCTCAGGGGGCCCCTAAGCACAACTCAAGGGCCCCATCCTCAGCTCAGGGGGCCCTTACCAGCAACACAAAGCAAAAAAAAAGGGCCCAAAATAATTTTTTTGCACCGGGGCCCTTGTTGACCTAGCTACGCCACTGAGCATGATCTGAGTTTGACTTGTTCACCAAACCAAAAGTGGAACTATTAATCTTCTTTTGTTTCAGCTTAGTGACCACGCTTATCCAACCCACATAGAAGTCATCTAATTACTCAATAATCTAATTTACACCTTCATAACTGAGACCGCCAGCTATACCTGTCTACTGACATCAGATAATCCACTTTCAATGCACCACTATAAAGCACGGTCAAGATCGAACAGCATTCTCTTTCTATTGATGAAAACTAAACTGCTTTCCCTCATAATGGTAGCACAGTGGCGAAAAGCAATCAGTTACTTCGGTACAAAATTGTTGTCTGGTCTGACTGTCGACTTGTTAAGGTCATTACATGAGAGAGTACTACAAATTTTGCCGTAAAATGCTGACAGATAAACGTCTCCCCCCGTTTCCTGGCGCTCATCACACTCTTTAAACTTCGCTTCGTACATTTAGCTTACTCTTCTCTGGCTAACATTCTTAACTATTTCGTCTCTTTCTGAAATATCAGAACGTCTTATACATTTTAACAGAGAAGTCCCTCTCATCTACAGCATTAATTCAAACAGCAAATCCTTATAGAGAAAACTTGAAGCTATTGAAATGACATTTCAGGCAGGATAGGGTACAAAAAGTCTCTTTGGATAGTACTGTATCGACTGATATTAAATTTAATAAGGAAAATAAACTTTTATTATTATATTATGAAGGAAACTCTTGAGGTCAGAAATATCCCCTACTACTAATGACTGAAGATTTATTTCAGATGACATAATACTCCAGTTAAATCGAAATTAATAGAACGTCACCTGAATCACAGCTTAATTAGTCGAATGTAATGCGTGTCGGATGCGCCAAAACGTACGATTTTCATGTAAGATCCGTATTTGTAAATGATAATTACATCTATCTGACATTACAGTCGATATTGGTGGGGCGATGTATTGCAACTACGGGACGACAAGGTATAAATATGACGAAGTATCCTATTTATTTATGTTCCTCGCATGTAACCGAATTAAGAATTAACTAAATTTTCGCTATAAAACATTACATTCGTCCTGTATCCCTCTTTGATTTTTTCTTTGATTTTGCCTTGTGAATTTGCGAGAGTGAATTATGAGTTTAGTTCTATGATTGTCAGTTCAACAGTAAATAGTATGTCGGTAGATCCGACATGCGCAGTTTGCAGCCTAAGTAACCGACACCTGCCAGTTGTTGGGGGCAATCAGTTCGCCTCTGGTCTTTGTCCGAGACCACGACCGCGCTAATCCGAGTCCACTTGATGGCGCAGAGAACCCACCCCTCTGCAGTAAGGCTTCGTTCCCGCAACCCAACACCGCCAGTAACCAGACGCCTTCCATTAACTTCCCTCGCCGTGATGAACACCCACCTGAGTCAAGCAGCAGCAGCGCGCAGACGAAGAGCAGGGCTGTCTTGAGGAGCGCCATGGTGTTCACTGAGCACGCGCGGTATAACGGAACGGGCACACTACGGAACCGGTCTCCAGCTGATGTTACGCGCACCGCCGACACAACTCGACTGGGAGAGCGCGGCGCGGGGAGACAGTCGAACGTCGCGGGTCCCCCCACCGCCCGGCGCCGCGCGGTGACGTCACAGCCCTCCGCGAGGCTGGTGGCGCCGCCGCGACGGGTGGCGCGCAGTGGAAACTTCTGTCGTAGGTTACGAACATTGTTCGCGAATGCTTCACAGATATTATTTACTGCCCTAACAAAAGATATTAAATATTTTGTGTGGGTGCCAGACTCCCAAGACACAGAAAGTTAAACAATAAATTAAAGTATCAACGGAAATGCAACACCAAAGGAGTCGAAGTGAACGTGAGAGTGCCAAAGGGTAGTTAACATATTGGGACCATTGCATTCGTTATTCTACTGAATGATTGTGTTGATGGCTTACTATAAGACGATAGATTTTTTGCAGATGACATAATGTTATATAATACGATCAAAACGCTCGAAGACCGTAAACAGCTGCAGGGTGATTTCGACAGTATATCTAACTGGGGTGATTTTGACAGGATATCTAGCTGGTTGGGTCAACGTGAGATGAGGATAAATGGAAATGAGAGTCAACTCATTAGGTACAAAAAAAAGGTTGATTTTGATTATAAATTGGGGAAGGAATTGCTTGTTGAAGACTTGAAATCTAAATACCTTAGTACATACCATTTCATAACAAACTTAAAGAGGGCTGCTCACATTGAACAGGTGTTAGGAAAGGGTTTTTAAATCCTTCACTTGTTCGAATTGTTGGAAAGATTGATGAGAGGATGTACCAGAGAAGAAAGAGAATTTGGTTACAAAACTCTGATACGTTGATGTAGTATGGTACCCACATTTTGAGTATCAAAACCAGGAGTTGGAGAGGGTGCAAAGAGGGGCAGCTAGATTTTTCTCTGGAAATTACCGCGGAACACAATCAGTAACTGGTATGATAAAAGAACTGGAATAAGATTCACTGGAAGACGGGAGAAGGATGAAGAGAGTCATGACAGTGTACAAGGCGTAAATTGATGATGAGGCATGGAAAAATATTAGTGTAAGAACTGAGAGAGGTGTTTGGAAGGGAAAAATGACCATGACCACAACTGGCACTAGATTTCAGGCACAAGGGTTTGGGAAGATTTGCTTTCGTAGTTAAGGGGGTGAGGGACTGAAATAAATTACCAAGAAAATCTTGAATAATTCAGCAAATCGCAGAAAGAATTTAAAGTGGAAATTAGTAGAGGGTAAAAGTAGGTGGGAAAAGGAAATGGAAAACTGTGTGTCTATTGAAATTGCCACCAGAGAGTACGCTACATCGCAGTTAAATTATATTAAGATTACACCAGCTAAGCAAAAATGAGTATAGGCCCTAGTGTAAATGTTACCAATTACAGAGTAATGGCTGTTGCCAGTAGGGTTTTTGTTTTTTTTATATATACATTTGTTCTTGAAAGAGGAAAATAAAGAACATAAAAAAAGTATTTTAAAAATTAGGCATTTATTACCTTAAATACATGTTGTTTTCGTGCTCTGCGGGACTAGCTAGCTATTAACTTTTGGTTTCCTTTCAAAGTGTAATAACTGGTAGCATATCCTAAATCTAGATTTTTAAATAATTTATTTTTAATTCATTTTAAGGACGCTCTGTTTCTCTCTTCCCGCCATTTTTCATTCATTACGCTTTCGTTGAAAGCTGTTATGACTGGAACAGTAGTAGCTACGAAACAGTTATTTTTATTTATATTTGAAAATTAACCACGTGCCTTTTCAAGCGAACATATCTCAGTTGTGTCGTGGATCGATAACCATCCCTTTCAAAAAAAGTAGATCAAGAATCTATGTTTAGTATCGTTTCGTCATAAGCACTCATAAGTTGTCTGAAAATTAATTACGAACATAAGCGTTCCGTTCAATGAATTGTATATTTCACCAAAAACAAAGTATTTCCGCATAATTTATAGTTAGCACAAACTACTGTATACTGACCAAACAAAATATGATACTTTATTGTAAAGTATGGTTGGCAACCCTAGTGGCAAGTGACAAAACTCTATCCAAAGCATTGCTGAACCGCTTGGAAGAACAGGTAGTGAGTATCAGCCCAGTGTGCCTAAACAACATTCGCAATGTGTGAACGAAGGCTTTCCCGGCGTGTAGCTACATTGTAATCTTCGCGGGTTCGTTGCCGGATTGTGTGTGCAAAAGACGAGCTTTCGGCGACGAACTCTGCCGCCATCTTCAGGATGGCTGGCGCCAGAGACTGGCTTTGGCTTTGCAGCTCTGGTCGTCACAGCGTGAGCACCAAGCCTGAAGATGGCGGCAGAGTTCGTCACCGGAAGCTCGTCTTTCGCACACACAACCCGGCAGCGAACCCGTGAAGATTACATTGCAGCAGTCGCAATAAAAATATGGAGACGCAGCTAAATTGCACAATGAGAACAATATCTAAAGCTGCAAAATCTACACATACACAATAGCTATCTGTACTTTCTAATATCCATCTACTACATCTTCGAAAACAAGCGGCTTTGAAAAAAAATGGCAGAAATTTTAAGAAACACACTTATTTCCAATACAGCAGAACTTTGCATATTATTCTCAAAACAGGTAAAAAAAAATCCTCACAAACACTAATCCAAGATCCTATAAGAAAGCCTCTTGAACTCAGCCTAATTAGGAAAACCTGGACGACGCTGAACCGTGTGAGAACAGGCCACGGTAGATGCAACTACAGATGCACAGGTGAGGAATAATAGAGAATTTTTGTTACTACTGTGGAAACCAACAGCAAGCAATATACCACATCACCGTGGAATGTCCCCTTAGAAGATTCAGTAGATAGCCAACAACTGAATTGCTGAAAATTCTCAACATCAGTATGTGGAATAATCTTAGTGTTGCGTTACATCTACATAAATAATTAAGTTTGTAATTATATGTATAAATACTGTATACTTATGCCATATGAAATAAATAAAAGGAAGTTTCACAAAAGGAAGTTGCTGCATAGAATAAATTTTTAATTTAAAATTAATCGTGAGATATATGTCAGTTTTCTAATAATTTTCCGATATTTAAGAGAAGTATGCGACTCTGCTGATAAACACACTTTCTTCGACAAACTCGAAGAATTGGTTCAAGTTTATGTCGAGATATGACGTCACTAACTTGCGATACAGTTATTGTATCAATGCGCGTGTGATTGAAACTATGATTTTGTGAGATCGTGGTTAAGTTAGGTTGAAGTGCAGCCTGAACCGGAATGACAACTGAAACTTCAGGTTACAATATAAAGCGCGAGGAATTTAGTTGCTATCAGTAATTTAAGCTAATTTCATAAGCGTCATGTTCGTTGCATCACGTTGTGACGTCATCTATCGTGATGTAAACTTCTCTCGAGGAACTTGCAGTAAAAAAGAAAACTTTGGTAACAAATACACTGTCGAGAATGAAGTTCCACGGAGAAATATCACAACACTTTCTAATCAAAAGTGTATTCATGCAAAGATTTAGTCGTCTCCATCACTTTTCAACTGTGCTCTTGAAAAAGTTATAAGACGATAAAATATAAAGGTCGAAGAAATGAAATTCGGCAACAAGATCTTGAAAATCAGAATCAACTGTCTAGCTTCTCTATTGGTGATACAGCAACAGAACAAATAAACGTTTGAAAGAGAGAACTATAAAAGCAGTAGTGGATACCACAAAAATTAAAATTTTTCTAAAAGTTCTAAATATAAAACACTGAAAAATTAGTTTAAATTTCTTCTAGAAATAAATCAGTATAATGTTTTTGATCAGGAAAGGGCCAGAACGTATAAAATCAGGTGTGTCTGGCGAGGTTGAAAACTCGAATGAGTATATTTTTATACAACCAAAAACAAACACAAAATTATTTTTATTATGAAGGGATATTTTTACATACATAATATTCGTACATATTATTGGTGATGCTTAAAAACAAATAAAAACATTTTAATTAAATTATTATAAAATGCTAAAAATTTCTATTAATATGAAGAAATAATTACGTGGGCCTGATTGAAAACAGGAGACGGGCCACTGGTTTACATGAAGAGGCAAATAATAAAGCAAGATTTCGAAAAATTGTCTATTTCACAACGAAAAATCAATAGCACATTTGGATGCATAGTTCAGCCGTTAGACTCAGATTATGTCTTTGGTCACTATGCGACTATAATCGTTGGCTTTTTATCTCATAAGTACTGAATAATCGTTGTACTTCCATGAACACTAAAGCCGTGTAATGTTTAATGACTCACTGAATGACCTCTTTTCATAGCGACGTAAATCGATCCAATATTCGTTACGCAAGGGGAAGCAGGGATTCAGCACGACACGGCTGAATTTACTCACTCATAAGTAACTTATTTATATCGAATGCAAATTTAACCTTAATGCGTCTCTAATACAAAGTAAAAAGGCCTTCACATTCTTCCTTTTCTGAAAGGCTGGCCGTGTATGTCATAGAAAGCGGGAAAAATTATTGCGTGTGTTGGTGTACTTAAAGAAATGTCTAAACTCAAATGTGTGGAAATGAGTGTCTGTGCCAATATTCAAAGCATATCTGCAGAATACCATCCTGTGACTATTTCTGCTTGATTATAGAATTACTCAGCCCTTCAACATTCTGACTTAAATCGTTACGCCGAAAGACAGTAATGTATTTATGCAACCACCGTGTAATGTTGGCAATAACGAAAAAAAAAGGGGTCCTTTTGTTTGAGAGCTTTTCGGAAAAAAAATATCTGTAAGAATGTCATAAAAAATTACCGGTGATATACTGGGATATGTGAAAACTGCGTCCAGTGAAATTTTCGGCCAACCTAATATCTGCGAAATCTGCGGCCAATACTTGTTCTCTTTGTGTCATGCCGCGCCGTCCTAATCACTCTAAACGCCCCTTTAGAAGACCCGACTTGGTCTCACTAAATCGTGGCCTGGAAGTTTTTACGTGAACAAATCATTTTACATTACACGCCCGAAACAGCCAAGCTAGTTACTATATATTTTTTTGATAGACATGCAAATGTTTCACAGGTTAAGTATTCTTTCTTAGACTTTTTTCGCACTCGTTACTGAAAGCTGAATTTTTTGCTGATCTGCAACACTGTTCGGAGGAAAATCCAGTGCGGTACTAACTAGATCGGAGCGGCCGAGGTAGTCTAGAAGCGGCCATACACGATCGCCCCATCCGTCCAAATGGAGCGATGTCACTCCATTATCGTGTCGTCTGTGGGGAAATTTGATGTGGAGACGTTAACCCACGACTGCTGATGGTAAAATATTTTTTCCTGCACTAGTAATGTGAGGCAAAGGGAGATTTTGCATGAAATCTACTACGATTCTGTAAGTATCTGGCTCGTTATTACAATTCTTTTCTACGTCTTTTAAGCAAGAATAAAACTTGTGTTTTAATTACAGTTATAAACTTTAAAACATCTGTAGTGTCAACCTGCTGTTTAGAAACAGGCTACAATTTTAAAACCTATAAAAACAATGATTTTTTATACTTTTTTACTATAGGCTCGTCATTAAGAAGTGTCCCATTTCTAACCAATTTCGGCAGAAACGTTAAGAAACCTTCCATAAGCGACGTAAATTATTACTACAAACGTAGCAATCCGCTCAGAGCGCCGGCGGGGCGGCTTTTAACAATACAACCAGTTTTATCTTATTCTATAATAAACATACCGCTACAGCATTGTTGAGAGTTCTGGCCGCAGATTTCACTGGGCGCAGTTTTTGCGACACCGATATACTGAGGTCTCAGTATTGTTCATTCCCAAGACTGCTCTTTCATTAGATCTCTTAACCGTTCAGAGAGCTATGTAAAGAAATTCAGACTATATCCCCAGAGAATTTAATTTAATTCGAGCACATGTCTCTTTGGGAATTTCCCTACACTACTACACTTTTCACCTTTACGAATTTTAATTTTAAATTCCTTCAGTGTTTATGGTAAGATGCTTAGCACATCCCTCGGTAATATATACCACCCCCTACCCTACACTTCCTTATGCCTGAAACCAAGTGCCAAATTTGATCATGGTTCCATGCATTACTATTAATTCTTCTGCTGCGATCCATCCAAGTCTCATACCAATATACTCTTTATACAGTCTCAACACTATATTTACCCTCAACCTCTCTTCCAATGACTCTCAACCCAGCCTCTATATCACATAAATTATTGACGTTGTTCTTTGGTAATATCCACAAACTGTAACTCTGAATTTCTATAAGTGAGAAAGAATAGTTTCCTTGTTCTCATTAATCTAACATAGTATAATATTATGTGCATTCTTTTCTATGTATTTTCTGAAAACTTTCTGCAATTATGTTCCACGCTGTTTCCTTTACGAAGATCAAGTTTCATTAATTCGAACAATAAACCATTTAGAATACATTTCTACCGCTACTACAAATGTAAGAATCTTCTATCAAAGCTTAAAAATTAAATTATCCATACCAACTTATGTTTATAAGAAATTGTAACCATTCCCAGTAAAAAAAGGAAATCTGCCAACCTGAGTAGCAAAACATTTCCAGGTTTCGCAATTTTATTATTGGCATGTTTACAATGATATAACGTTCAACAATATGATAATAGATAAAAAATATATAGCGATATATTTCTATTACGAATACGTTGTCCCGATATGCTAAATTTCATGTAATTTCGTTGATTATTGCCTGACGGACCGTGCACACAAATGTCGATTTACAACACACACAAAACGCGAGCTGAAAAAGCAGGCTTAATTGAAGGTAAACAGATGTGAGAAACAATTGTGGAAGAAATCATAACAAAATTCTGTGAAGAAATTTCATTGCTGCGATAATATATTCATCGAAGAACCTGACTAGTAGACAAATGTCCTTGACGTGAATTTTTTTTCTTAGTGCTTTACGCTTCGTCGACTGTGGAATCGTTTCCAGTGGAAAAGGACTGGAGCAAAGAACAGGAATGAAAACGGTCATGGCCCTTTGAAGGGACCATCCCCGCATTCGCCTGGATTTATTTTGAGAATACACGAAAAAACGAGATTTGGATGGGCGGATGGGGATTCAAAGTTTCCCCGAATGAGAGGCCAGAACTTTACCGCTCACCTACCACGCTTTATGTTTACGCGTTTGATACAAGAAGACATGAGAAATATGAAGTAAATAAAATCAAATAGAACTTCTCCTAAATGAAGTTGCACTGGAACCACGCAAGAAAGTATTTTTTTTTTTTTTTTGAAGAGGTAATGCTCCAGGTAAATTGCCGTGTCCTGGTTTTTATCTGCCGAAGTTTCTTCCGAAATGCATCAGCCCTCTTCAAGAAAAAACTGCGCTTAGATGTGCTTTTACACACTTTATTAAGCACTAATAACGGACGACCTAGAAATAGGCCGAAGAAGTTCGGCTGATACGTCGGCAATTAATACAGGACGCAGAACCATCGCGGGAAAATGGGACTTATTCATTCCGGTCGCAGACTCCTTGGATTTTATTTGTTTTAAATTACGTCACAAAGAAAAAAAATATGATTCTGAATGCAAATTGGTGATTTTTTATAACGATAGGACAGGTTGAATTTTGAAAAAAAAGAAGGCAACCTACAACTGCAGGGCCGTTATTTGGAACTGATTAAATTACCACGCCAGAACTGTTTCGAGCCCCCCAATTTGGAAACCGCGGTAGTTCGAGGAGCGTCAATACTCTACCGTGCAACGAGACAACGGGAGTATCACGATGCTTCTAGAAACAACCACGTGACAACACGTACTGAGCAGATCGGCCTAGGTACCATGAGCGATCAATGTTCAGCTGTGTCATCACAGACACACAGTTCCAAAGAGAATTATGTTTCAAAATTGTATATATACTTGGAACTTGTGTTTGAAACTCACGTTATTTGAGGTCAGATAAAATAGATTAATTCTAGTGAAAAATCTGTACAAGAAGTGTTTGTGTATTAACAGGGTAGCAGGAAACGTAATTATCAAGGAGATGATGAGAGAAACATGTAAACAAATGGAACCATTTTTCTGTAAAACTGTAATAAATTTCAGTTGCTCTCGCTTGCTTTGCTCCGTAAAGACCCGACTGTTCTGCCATCTGCTAGCGTCACGCTTAACCTCAGTTGGCAGCGCTGCATTACTTATGCTGACGTCACAGCGGAGATAACCGCCAGATTTGAGATGCGTGGACTACGAGAATCAGAAAATGGCTCGGAAATGGCCTATATATAAAGCTGCAGTGTCACTTAAATGCTTCTGTAAATGTCAGTCAGTCAAAAGTACGGTGTAGAAGTATGAGGTAAATAATGAACATTGTTAACTGGATTGCACATGATAAATTATAAACATATAATGAATGCCAATGCAATTGATATTTTTCCATCGTTCAGAGAATGAAGTAGACGCGCTCTTTAAATAAACAGAGCAACGAAGAAAAAAATCTGTTGCATTGGGAGCCATTTTTCATTATGTATTTATAATGAACTTTGAGGTCAAACAAATTTTCGAATATTTCGTTTGATGTAAACAGAATAAAAATTTTAGTGATTTAACAGAAAGAATATTGACACATTTATTACAATATTTAAATGAAAAGTGACAATACTGCTATTTTTTTGACAAAATGCTCGCAGTAATATAAGGGTACCGCTGCATTTTCCCTTCCGTTTGACGTAGAGAATAACACACTAAGATAATTGACAACAAACGGGAAGTATGAATTCTTCTCCCCTATAACAGTTCAAAACTTCTGCAACCAAACAACATCAACTTTAATGGTATTTAGTTGGAATCATCGTCCGACCATACAGATTCGGTTTCAGATATCAGTCCAGGCGAATGTTGGTATGGATCCAGCAAAAAGCTACGCCCGAATTTCTTCCCGTTCCTCGTTCGCAGTCCACTTCCGGCTCTAATCACCCTGATGTCGACGAGTCGAAAAATTGATCTTTCACTAACTGTCCACTACTTTAATCATTTCCGTCACATCAAAGTGAAAAAACTTACGGAAAATGTTTGGATTTTTTGTCAGTAAACAGGGTGCTAGTTAATTAATTCTCAGTAAACAGGGTGCTAGTTAATTAATTCTCAGTAAACAGGGTGCTAGTTAATTAATTCTCACCTAAGAATTATTAGTAAAACTCTCAATCAGTATGGTTTATTTTTGAAAACGGTGCATACGTAATTCGTCACATTATTGAATTAAGTAAACCGAAAATAAAAAGTAGAGTTTAAATTATTACTTTAAAAATAGAAAGGCTACTTATTTTAGATATATTTTGTATAACTTTAAAATAAAAGACAGTTTATGTAAACTCCATTACAACAGCTTGGTGGCCTTTGACTTTCTCTACGTTTATTTCAAAAGAAATGGTAATAGTTCATAAGTGTCGGTATAAAATAATTCAACAATTTTGTACTTAAGATCCTGAAAATTTTGTCAAAGCAATTCGTTAAGCTGCGATGGTCACAATGATGACAACCAGCCCACGAATATTATTTATTGTTTAATTTTCAGTGGTTACTGTGACGTTAGTTCTGACCCTGGTCCCAGCAAATTAAAGGCGGCTACACACGAGGCAATTTCGGTCCCAATCGACAGGGACAATCCGTCAGAGGCCCTGCAGATTGCCGCGTGAGTAGGCTAATTGGCCATGTTGCTCCCGATATCGGGAGATCGGCAGAGCCCGACCAAACAATTTACAGATTGTCCCTGCAGACAGGGAGCTAATTGAGACGTGCGTAGCGCGATTGAGACAATTTCGGCTCAGTCGGCTTTGAGCAGTGAGTGAGTGCGTATCGTAGCCTACGTTGAGTATTTCGTTGAAATGTCTAATAAAGAGAAAGAGGTGTGGTGTAATATTTTTGAACTTTATAAAGATATGCCCCAATTATGGGACAAATTCAATATAAATTATATGAATCGTAACATGCGGGAAGAAGGATTTCGAGTTCTACTAGAAATTTATAGAGAATTGGACCAGGAAGCAACAGTTGCAGTGCTGAAAAAGAAAATAGAAAATATGCGAACAACTTACTCGCGTGAATTAAAAAAGGTAAGTAAGGGCTCAAATACCTAAGTAATTATTGTTTTATATTATGTAAATGCATTATTATATTTATTACAGCTAAAAATTCTTTTAGGAACATAAGGGTTATAGATAAAAGAACAGAAATAAATAAGTTTTACTATAAATGTATTTATTGAATATTGTTAAATTTAAATTTTAAAGAAAAAGTAACAAATTGGTTTTTACAAATTGATTTCATTATTGTTATTTATACAACAAAGTTTCCAAGACAGATAGTATAGAACTTAATTGCGTATTAACTGAAATCTGAATAAAAAATATGATTTCATCATTAATGTGCTTGGTATTTACAGGTGAAATCTTGTATGAAAACTGGAAGTGGCACAGAAGACATCTATGTACCGTCCCTTTGGTACTACGATCTTCTCAGTTTTTTAGGAGAAAATAGTGAGCCTTCACGAGTTGGTATTGATACTGACACAACTGATGGTGATGAGGTAACTATGAAGCTTGTTCACTTGTGTTGATACGTAATGTATGTAGGCCCCTACTTACAAGGGAATAATATTTATCATTCTTTCCTGAAAAGCTATCCTACCCTCTTGGTTAAAATATTGTGTGAAAGTATCTCGGGTTTTATTTCCTTCCTCATTTTGCCTTTTCTCTGTGGTTTGCGCTAATGGCACTAAACCTTCCGTTATTCGACGCCAGTTTCCTTCACAGAATGTCGTAGCTTCAGTATTTTCATGATCAACAGATTTGCATGTTATGTACTGAGTAGATTTCTTTCGTAAGTAATTGTGCAATGCACAACACGCCAGGACAATGGGGTCAACATTATCAATGTTTAAGCCAATAGGCTGACGAAATATCCTGAATCTTGCAGCTAGTATGCCAAAAGTATTCTCTACGACTCTTCTAGCGCGGGACAGTCTGTAATTGAAAATTCTTTTTTCATGGGAAATATTTTTAAATGGAAATTGTTTCATCATGTGCTTATTAATAGCAAATGCACTGTCACCCACAAAAACAAATGGCGCAGGCGTGTTTGTACCTGGCAAATTTGAAGGTAGGGGTAAATGTAATTCATTAGACATCATTTTCTTGTAAAAACTTGTTAATTTAAGTACTCCTCCATCTGAGACACAACCATTGGTGCCTGTATTTACATATATAAATTTATAATTAGCGTTCACCACAGCTAGCAGCACAACACTAAAAAAATTTTTGTAGTTGTAAAACTGTGAACCACTTCCAGGAGGCTTTTCAATAGCAATGTGTTTGCCGTCTATAGCTCCTACGCAGTGGCTCAAGTCCCACTTTTCTTCAAACTGTTTTGCAATATTTGTCCACTCAACTTCACTCGTAGGCAACTGAAAAAGAATAGATACTTATATTAATTATGCTTAATTTTGCAGGCACTCGAAAATCAAGAACAAATACAAGAAGGAATTACATTTAAAAAGAAGAAACCAAGAACAAATATTGCGATGAAACAGGAACAGCTCATAGATTCTGCCCAGCGGCTATTAAATTCAAAGGAAGAAGAATGGGAGATCATGGGAAAATCAGTCGGCATTCAGTTGAAAGATCTAAATAAGGACCAGATGGCAATTGCCAATAAACTTATATCAGATGTTATTTTTTATGCTAAAGCTGGAATGTTAACTATGGAATCTGGTATCTATTTAGAACCCCCTGATAGAAGATACAAAGATCAGCCATCTACAGAGAGATTTCAGTATCCTCCTGAATCATCACATTCACCGTCATTTCCAGTTGAAAGCAATGATACATCTTCATTAAGTTCTAGTGATATTAATAATGAAACGCCTGTTATTGCACAAGACAACACTTTTCAGATGAAAAATTTTTTAATCATCAGACACAGAAAATAAATATTAGCTTCGGAAATTTCAGTACCATATAATTTTGAATTTGTTGTACTTCCATGATTATATTCCCACTTTTTGTTTTAATGAATATTATTAGTTTCTGTATAAAATGACGCTGTAAATAGAAATTGTTAAATAAAAGTTTTACTTACACATATTACTTTTTTTCTTACCTTAATGTAGTTTTTCAGACATTCGTATATAGCCCAACATGTTTCGGGAATAATGTCCGAAAGCATTTGGGGTGAAATAAGCGAACTAAATTTTAAATCTTCATAGCTTTGACCACTTGCTAAAAAACGCAGAGTAACGATTAATCGTTCTCTGGCACTTATGCTTTCACGCATTAAGGTATTTTTCTTTTTTATATAAGGGGTCACTAGTTTAAGTATCTCGGTAAAACTTTCAGAATTCACTCTGAGAAAATTCGTAAAATCTTCAGGTTCTAGGCTGCTCAACACACGACCCGATTTCGGTCCCAATCTACAGGGGAAACCCGTCGGGCAATCATACGGGGCTTTCCTCCTCACGTACCAATTTCGCTCCCGATTTCAGTTTACATCGTGATCGCGTGGCTGATAGACGTAAGAGCTTAACAATGGCTCCTTCTCTTTCTAAACAACAAAGAGTTGGCATGGCTTTAACAATAGCCTGCACTACAGTTTGCAATAAAAGAAAAAGAAGATATTGGGTGAAAAAGTGGCTTTTATTAAGAAGAAAACTATCTCATATTAACATTTTGAGCAGCCTAGAACCTGAAGATTTTACGAATTTTCTCAGAGTGAATTCTGAAAGTTTTACCGAGATACTTAAACTAGTGACCCCTTATATAAAAAAGAAAAATACCTTAATGCGTGAAAGCATAAGTGCCAGAGAACGATTAATCGTTACTCTGCGTTTTTTGGCAAGTGGTCAAAGCTATGAAGATTTAAAATTTAGTTCGCTTATTTCACCCCAAATGCTTTCGGACATTATTCCCGAAACATGTTGGGCTATATACGAATGTCTGAAAAACTACATTAAGGTAAGAAAAAAAGTAATATGTGTAAGTAAAACTTTTATTTAACAATTTCTATTTACAGCGTCATTTTATACAGAAACTAATAATATTCATTAAAACAAAAAGTGGGAATCTAATCATGGAACAAATTCAAAATTATATGGTACTGAAATTAATATTTATTTTCTGTGTCTGATGATTAAAAAATTTTTCATCTGAAAAGTGTTGTCTTGTGCAATAACAGGCGTTTCATTATTAATATCACTAGAACTTAATGAAGATGTATCATTGCTTTCAACTGGAAATGACGGTGAATGTGATGATTCAGGAGGATACTGAAATCTCTCTGTAGATGGCTGATCTTTGTATCTTCTATCAGGGGGTTCTAAATAGATACCAGATTCCATAGTTAACATTCCAGCTTTAGCATAAAAAATAACATCTGATATAAGTTTATTGGCAATTGCCATCTGGTCCTTATTTAGATCTTTCAACTGAATGCCGACTGATTTTCCCATGATCTCCCATTCTTCTTCCTTTGAATTTAATAGCCGCTGGGCAGAATCTATGAGCTGTTCCTGTTTCATCGCAATATTTGTTCTTGGTTTCTTCTTTTTAAATGTAATTCCTTCTTGTATTTGTTCTTGATTTTCGAGTGCCTGCAAAATTAAGCATAATTAATATAAGTATCTATTCTTTTTCAGTTGCCTACGAGTGAAGTTGAGTGGACAAATATTGCAAAACAGTTTGAAGAAAAGTGGGACTTCAGCCACTGCGTAGGAGCTATAGACGGCAAACACATTGCTATTGAAAAGCCTCCTGGAAGTGGTTCACAGTTTTACAACTACAAAAATTTTTTTAGTGTTGTGCTGCTAGCTGTGGTGAACGCTAATTATGAATTTATATATGTAAATACAGGCACCAATGGTTGTGTCTCAGATGGAGGAGTACTTAAATTTACAAGTTTTTACAAGAAAATGATGTCTAATGAATTACATTTACCCCTACCTTCAAATTTGCCAGGTACAAACACGCCTGCGCCATTTGTTTTTGTGGGTGACAGTGCATTTGCTATTAATAAGCACATGATGAAACCATTTCCATTTAAAAATATTTCCCATGAAAAAAGAATTTTCAATTACAGACTGTCCCGCGCTAGAAGAGTCGTAGAGAATACTTTTGGCATACTAGCTGCAAGATTCAGGATATTTCGTCAGCCTATTGGCTTAAACATTGATAATGTTGACCCCATTGTCCTGGCGTGTTGTGCATTGCACAATTACTTACGAAAGAAATCTACTCAGTACATAACATGCAAATCTGTTGATCATGAAAATACTGAAGCTACGACATTCTGTGAAGGAAACTGGCGTCGAATAACGGAAGGTTTAGTGCCATTAGCGCAAACCACAGAGAAAAGGCAAAATGAGGAAGGAAATAAAACCCGAGATACTTTCACACAATATTTTAACCAAGAGGGTAGGATAGCTTTTCAGGAAAGAATGATAAATATTATTCCCTTGTAAGTAGGGGCCTACATACATTACGTATCAACACAAGTGAACAAGCTTCATAGTTACCTCATCACCATCAGTTGTGTCAGTATCAATACCAACTCGTGAAGGCTCACTATTTTCTCCTAAAAAACTGAGAAGATCGTAGTACCAAAGGGACGGTACATAGATGTCTTCTGTGCCACTTCCAGTTTTCATACAAGATTTCACCTGTAAATACCAAGCACATTAATGATGAAATCATATTTTTTATTCAGATTTCAGTTAATACGCAATTAAGTTCTATACTATCTGTCTTGGAAACTTTGTTGTATAAATAACAATAATGAAATCAATTTGTAAAAACCAATTTGTTACTTTTTCTTTAAAATTTAAATTTAACAATATTCAATAAATACATTTATAGTAAAACTTATTTATTTCTGTTCTTTTATCTATAACCCTTATGTTCCTAAAAGAATTTTTAGCTGTAATAAATATAATAATGCATTTACATAATATAAAACAATAATTACTTAGGTATTTGAGCCCTTACTTACCTTTTTTAATTCACGCGAGTAAGTTGTTCGCATATTTTCTATTTTCTTTTTCAGCACTGCAACTGTTGCTTCCTGGTCCAATTCTCTATAAATTTCTAGTAGAACTCGAAATCCTTCTTCCCGCATGTTGCGATTCATATAATTTTTATTGAATTTGTCCCATAATTGGGGCATATCTTTATAAAGTTCAAAAATATTACACCACACCTCTTTCTCTTTATTAGACATTTCAACGAAATACTCAACGTACGATACGCACTCACTCACTGCTCAAAGCCGACTGAGCCGAAATTGTCTCAATCGCGCTACGCACGTCTCAATTAGCTCCCTGTCTGCAGGGACAATCCTGTAAATTGTTTGGTCGGGCTCTGCCGATCTCCCGATATCGGGAGCAACATGGCCAATTAGCCTACTCACGCGGCAATCTGCAGGGCCTCTGACGGATTGTCCCTGTCGATTGGGACCGAAATTGCCTCGTGTGTAGCCGCCTTTAGACAGCATTCTGCACAATATTTGGCAGGACACTCCCATATCCGGGAAAGGAGTGGCGGCCATGCTGTTAATAACAAATGACAAGCGTAACGCGGTGACGCAAGCTAACACAATTGGCTGCTTCTAGGTGTGGCGTAGAACCAATGACGTTGTCGGCTTGTGTCATTGCTGATACGCTTTCCCGTATTTGCGGAGAGTAACGAATTTGACCACAGCGGAACGAGGATGGTGTTGAAAATCATATGAATCGGAAGAAACGACGCAAAAGGTCCAGCGAAATCTGAGTTCAAGACGGTGCTGATATTGCTTCCAGGGTAGAACAAAGTATATTAATCACGTATCCAGCCCGTCAAGTTGAAATTACAAACTACTTTGTAATACCTGTTTCCAAATTTCACAACGATAAACGGTTATAACGATCATTTACTGATAGGCCTACCAACGTGAGAGACAGAACCCTAAGCTCAAATTGTCTAATTATTTTCTAAATTTAATTTATTTGCAGTCATGTACCAATTTTCCTACGCACCAATATTCCCGTTTGTTGCTTTTTATCTTAATTCCACACCTGCCTGTTTTTGCCTTTCACGAATTTTAATTTCAAATTCTTACCGAGCGTGGTGGGTGAGCGCTTTCAGGAGGACGCGGGTTCGGATCCCCGTCCGGCCATCCAGATTTCGGTTTTCCATGGTTTCCCGTAATCACTACAGACGAATTCGGGATGGTTCCTTCAAAAGGCCATGGGCGAATACATCCCCGTCCCTTGTGCCCGTTCCTTCCTGTTTCAGATGACCTTGACGTCGACGAGGCGATAATAAATTGTTCAGCACGTTTCTTAGGAAATTATTCCAATCCATGACCATCTTGCCAATCATGCAGCTTCCAGCAGTTCAATATATAGTTTCTTCTTCTTCTTTGTTAAATCATGATACAAATGTTAAGTGTGTATAAATCACATATTTCAATGATTTTTCTTTACGTGTGTTCAGAAATAATGGTTTCAGCATTATAATATTTTTTCATTACATTATCATTTCTATCTAATTATGTTAGTTTATCAAACACGTTTCGCGCTACCACCTTAAGCTAACATGAAAAAACGTTAGTTTCTTATCAAACTAGGCAGAGATAAACGACCTTCCAGGCATCACAGGATTTGGTGAAAAATCAGGAACTGATATTGTAGTACTGAGAAAATTCTGAATAAACATAAGTATGTTGACTGTATGAGATAACATACAATCTGTGGAAATTAATGCAGAACACGATCAATGATTGATGTGGCAAGGGAGTTGGATTGGGATTAACTGGGAGAACGGAGGAGGTTAAAGAAAATGCTGGGAGTGTACAAGGCGTAATGAGGTTTGGAAGAATAATGGTAGAAGAATTAGAAGCAGTGCATGGAAGAGAAAATATGACCATCACCCTAGCACACGGTTTCAAGCAGATGGGAGTGGGAAGGTGTTTAGTGCGTGTGTGCAGATGAAGAGGTTAGCTCAAGATAGGAAGGGATCAAACCAGTCGATAGACTGATTACAGCACAATAACAATACCAGTAATAATAATAAGATAATAAATAAAATACAATAAGAAAGTATAAATGGATAACTAAGGAAATTGCGACTGGAACGTGCGCTCTATCTCAATTAAATAAAATTACATACAATATAACCATTTTCCATAAACCCAAGTAAGAAATAACGGGCCTCGTGGTATGTGGAAAAAAAAGTCAACATACAACAATTATTTAATCAAGCAAACGGATGCAACACTGCACTAAATCCCTGTAGCTACGGTATTTAATAACAGCTACATCACTTCTACGACGAGCAACAACTATTTTATTGCTAACTGAAAAATATTCATAGAGTACAAGAAGTTATCTTGTAAAAATTCTTTTACATTTTTTCTAAATTTTTCCTATGGCCTGTCAAACAAACGCCAATGAATTGTCTAGTGTTGTAAAAACGGTTTTTTTTTCTGACTTAAAAAAAAAAAACATGAAAAAAACTGTGAATAAAACATGTTTTTTTTCTGGGACATGTTTTTTTTTTTTTAATTACTAAAGTTAAAATTTTAAGGCATTTATCGTTTAATATGACTGTTTTAGAGTTTATACTAAGTACTTATCTTAATTTTTAAATCTACTATACTTTTCTGGTTCAGTAGGAATAAAAAAATTACAAAAATATTGGCAACATTGACTAAAGTTTTCTTTTACGAACGGGGACTTCCTGAAAAGCTAGGTTGCGCGAGAACGAATCCCCGTTCTCCATTGTTTGGATTGATACTTCCTATTTGAATTAGTGCTGCCAGCACTGTGAATTTATCTGTAGACTTACGGATCTTTTCAAAAAATTAGGAATTTTATATTAATCTATGGTGTTTTGCCTCTTTTTATTACTTATTGTGCTTTCCTTATATTCGTATACTTGTTAAACTCGCAGCGTGTAGTGATACTGAGTCATTAGATTGTCAGTAATTATGAATCCTTTCCTTTCAACCGTTGGCATAAACCAACGATTGAAAAGAAATAAAGCTCCTATTTTGTGTGAAAATAGATTTAAATTCAAACTTAAAAGACCTTAATACAGAACTATCGACGCAGTTTTTATGCACAGTGTGTACTTTTCTCACAATTTAAAATTGCAATCTCGAAAGCTTTTGCGTACAATACAACCAGTAAAAGAAAATGTAACTATTTCTTAAGTTATGGATCTAGAGGAGACAGAAGAAGAAACAGAAAATTCCGACTGCGACCGAACTAGTGTTGGTATTACTGATACTACTGAATGTGGTACTGACATAGAGGATGAATAAAAAATTTGTTACCTATGGAGATACATTTATGAATCATTATGCAAGACATTATATGATTTAGTAAGATTTAAAACACATATGTAAAACGTAAGTTCTGTAAATAAAACTATAATTTATCAAATATATTGTTTTCTGAAAAAAAGCCAAATTTAGAAAAAAAAAAAACGAGGGTGCTAAGTTTTTTTTTTTCCACAAATCTGAACATAAAACTTTTTTTTTCAGTTTGCAACACTATAATTGTCTTACTGCTGACATCGTAATACTCTGTTTTACTGGTTTGTTTCAGCGAGAGTAGAATTTCCATTCATGTCTAATAAAAATTATGTGTGGAGTTACCAACAAAACGTCCTGCAGAGAATGTTCAAGAAGTTAGCAATTTTAACATTGGTGGCCTATTATGTTCTTTTATGACTCCAGTTATTCTAAATTTGTAAATCACCCTTGTAGCACTAGAAATAAAAATTTACTTCACAAGGATTACAAGTAGTCGTCATTTGTACTAAACGGAGTCGGATATTCAGAGATATATATCTTCAAAAACGTCTTAAATGTCTGGTGGAAGATAGGATTAAATTAGAGGAAAAAATTTTAAAAAAACTTTTTAATTCACAATTTCATGTACCCGAGAAAAGAACGTATCTTGAAGGCATGAACAAAATACTTGCCAGTATTCCGTTGAAGTTATAATTAAAGTGCATATTATTCTGTGGCAGTGCATCCTCTGATGGATACATTTGTCTTGTTACATAATGATTTTGCTGTAAACTGAATTTTTTCCACAACCCACAAAATGTCTCTTTACTGGGGTCAATGGAAAATTACGTATTCTAAAGCTGTTGCTAAATTCTTATTTTCTTGAAGACATCCTTGCAGGAGTTTGAATGCCTGACATCGCACAGATTTTGTATGGTTATAACCGTAAATGAAACAAAACTATAGCTATGCAATGAAGTTCAAGTTAGTAGTTCTACGAACAATTAACGTATATGTTAGTTCACCGAAAATTTTAAACTTTTCAACTAAATTTCGAACTTTGAAATACTCTAATTATTTGGAATACTTGAAGGAAAAACGTGTTTTTAGTTTATTTAATCATAATATGATTCTGAAATTATGATAACACTACTGTTTCCTTCTGTTATTTAACCTTTAGAAATACTGGAAGGGACGCCTTTTTTTTATGGTACTGCTCATAACCGCAGAATATTAAAATCTAAGAATGACAAAAACATTTTTTTATATTAAATACCATTTTTCATAACTGACCCTATTAATAAAAAATTAAATTTACTTGAAACCTCCACAATGAAACAAAAACATTGTACATTAAAAATACAATGAAGGCTCCTTTTCACAACGTGTTTCCGTGGTGTAGTGGTTATCACATCCGCCTAACACGCGGAAGGTCCCCGGTTCGATCCCGGGCGGAAACATTTATTTTTATGTTTTCTATTACAATTTTCTCTCCTTCATAATATATAACTTATAAGTGAAAATTTTGTAAAGTTTCAGAATAGAACTTTTTTTTCAACAATGCGTATTGACTCATATCTACATTCTTTTCATTTGTAAATACTTAAAGTGCATAGCAATAACTTGGTTACTGGTTATATCCCACTTTTTTGTGTTAAACAACGTCTATTAACAACTGTTTTATTTATGTTTTCACCGCATTCCTTCCTTTTGATGAGGGACTTTGTCAGTGGGAAAATAGTGATGGCTATGACGTGTCTGTTCGAAACAGCACTTTCCGTATTTCTTTGGACTGGTATTCAATTCGGAATTTCAGCATTTTAACTGTAACTTTACATACACTTCACTATACTAGTATTTACTGTTTTTTGTTCGTCGAACATGCTCTTTTCTGATTTTGTTTCAGTGTCTTGTGTGATGTTTTTGTTTATCTGTACAGTTTTCCCACTGACGAATCCCACTTCCAAAACGGTTAAAAATTTCTGATGAAAACATTAATTAAACAGTTGTTATTACACGGTGTTTAATTTCAAACGGGATGCGTCTAAGAAAAATTGTATCCCTAAAGGGATACTCGCTGACAAATTTAGCATTATGAGAACACAGTTTTGCAACGACAACCTCAACCTCAAGAGAACACAGTTTTGCAACGACAACCTCAACCTCAAGATACTTTAACGTTTGGAGCAACTGTGTACTGTAAAGAGTTAAACTGGCAAGGCTACATGTTTGAAAGGATCTGAGTGTCTGAAATGTGTAACAATAGAATTTCATTAACCCAAAAGCTACAGAACAGGCAGTAGTGAAGAGAGCAAAAATACGACTTGGAATTTTTTACAGCTACAAGTGACCCTGCAGGGAAAAATCCATGACCAACTATGATTTGGAGGCAGCAGGAAACACTGAAGAGGTGACATCAGAAATGGACAAGAATTCATAATGCCCATAAGCTGTTTCGCCTGTTAAAATACAGAGGAGTTTCTGCTACGGGGATGGACACCGTACGTGTATAATAAGAAGACAAAATAATGTCATTTATCTCACTCAGAAGTTGTCTTCTGTTTGCAGAACAAAGCGGAATGGACCACACAAAATTCTTGTCGTGCCAACACTTTTCGTCAGGGAGAATGAAGGAGAACCATAAATGAAGATAATAGCTTCCATTTCATCACACACGATAGATTTATTCGCTTAATTACCATGCATTACTGATAAACAGCCTGAAAGCATAGTCAAACAGGATGTATATATATATACACCTAACTGACCAGTTTAAAGTAGTTTCAGACTCTAGAGCAAAGTGGTCTCGCGTGGTCGTAATGAACTGGAGTCAGATTTGCGTGTGCTCCTATTGTCGCGGCTACACTTGATTAACCCAGTAATCCTACCGGCTATAGGGGACCTAAATTTTAACATGGAATCCGTCCGAACAAGGGAAGCGTTCTGTGGCGTACTTCACACTGCACAGCGAGTTGTGTCAGACGTGAAGGTCAGGTTAAGAGGCTCTGAACGTTTTTTTTTTTTTTTTTTGGGTAACTGCTTAACGTCTCTTAACAGCGAGTTCTTTAGAGACGGGAAAGGATGGGGGGACAAGGAATGGGAAGGATTTCCGCCATGCCCTTTTGAAGGAAGCATCCCGGTATTTGCCTGGAGTGATTTGGGAAACCATAGAAAACCCAAATCTGGATGCCTGGACGGGGATTCGAACCGGCGTCCTCCCGAATGCGAGGCCAGAACGCTAACCGTTACACCACCACTTACGGTCTGAATGTTCCAGCTGGAGCCAGGTTCGATTAGTGGATCTTTCAATCTCCAATCAGACGTCTTAACCACTGAACCACCAGACCAATCACATCGGTATCTTAACAGGTTGAAATATGGGGATACACGCGAAATGTTTGCAAACTCAGAATTTGTCTGGTGGAGACGAGAATAGCGCGCACGAAAATAGATTTGCAGGTGTTCCGACCGATATTAGTTCATCAAAAGAATTCATTAACCGTGCGCTGACGGTGTGCGTTCAGTGGGAACGGGTTCAACTTCAGGAGAGCGTCGTCTCAGCAGTTTTTACACCCGTTACCTCATTCACACATTGAAAACACTACACAAAATGCTGATAACAAAATATAAAAGGCAAATGCGTTGTGTGAAACTTCAACATCCGTGAATCCCACAGTAAACACCAACAACTTTAACCCATCTATGCACTGTCACAGTAGATTAAATATAAAAATTGGATCGGATGCAATTGGAGAAGTAGGTGAATTCTGCTCCTTAGGAAGCAAAATTACAACGATGGCCGAAGCAGGAATGATGTTAAAAGCAGAATAGCACTAGCAAAAAGAGAATTCATGAAAAATAAAAATTTTTTAGTTTCAAATATTGATCTAGGACTTAGAAAGAACTTTTTAAAACTCTGTGTGTGGAGCACAGCACTTTGCGGTAGCGAAGCATAGACTTAGGAATACTAGAAAAAAAGAAAATTGAAGCCTTTGAAAAGGGGTGCTACAGAAGAATGCTGAAAATTAAGTGGACAGACAAAGTACGAAAATTAACGAGTTTTGGAAATCATGGGTGAGGAAAGAAGTCTGTGGAACAAGTTTACAGAAAGAAGATACAGGCTGGTAGGTCATATTTTGAGACATGCTCGATTGGTTAATTAGTTAGTGGAGGGAAAAGTCGAAGGTAAGAACTGTAGTGGAAGAAAGAAATTAGAATATATGAAGCAGATAATTGTGGACTTGGGTTGTAAGGGGTTTGTTGAGATGAAAAAGTTAGCACAAGATAGGAAGGCATGGAGGATTGCATCAAACCAGTCCAAAGACTGATGACAGTATGAAAACAAAAAAATTATCCAGCTATATAACATTCCAAATATAATGTATTATAATTATTTTTGTATTCTTATATAAGTATGATTTACTTTTTTGTACGAGTTTTATAAATAAATTAATTAATCTATATAAATAAAAGTTAAAGCAATTCGTTGGCAACCACATCACTTAAGAATGGCCTAACCGACTTGGCTATTTTTTTTTTAACTTCGTAGCAGACTGAATACGGTTTTTAGAGAAATAAAAATTGGAAAAGTTACCCTTAAATATTGAAAATTGGGGAAAAACTGAAGGTACTTTAATCTATGGACCAATTTGGCTAATTTTTTTTTTTTTTTTTAAATGGTGTTCAAAATTTTTAAGAAGTTAGGTCTAAAATATCGAGATAGAAGAATACTTTATAAGGTATATAAGAATCAAGTGGCTATAATAAAAGTAGAGAACCATGAGAGACATGCATCAGTTAAAATGGGTGTGAGATAAGATTGTAGTCTATCCCCGTTAATATTCAACTTGTATGTAGAAGAAGCAATAAAAAAAAATGAAAGAAAAATTTTCACGTGGCATGAGATATTCAGGGGAAAACAAAAATCAGCATGCTGCGATTTGCTGATGAAATTATCTTGTTAGCAGAACAGGCTGAGGATATTGAGAAGTTACTGAATGGCATGAACAAAATACTGAAGGAAGATTTTGGACTGAATATAAATCAAAGCAAGACAAAAGTGATGAAATGTAGCAGAAATGATACCAATCACAGTAGATTAAATATAAAAATAGGCTCGAATGCGATTGGAGAAGTAAGTGGTTTCTGCTACTTGGGAAGTAAAATTACAACCAATGGCCGAAGCAGGAATGATGTTAAAAGCAGAATAGCACTAGCAAAAAGAGCCTTCATGAAAAATAGAAATCGTTTAGTTTCAAATATTGATCTACGAATTAGAAAGAATTTTTTAAAACTCTATGTATGGAGCACAGCACTTTACGGTAGCGAAACATGGACTTTAGGAATACCGGAAAGAAAGAAAATTGAAGCATTTGAGATGTGGTGCTACAGAAGAATGCTGAAATTTAAGTAGACTGACAAAGTAAGAAATGAACGAGTTTTGGAAATGATGGGTGAGGAAAGAAGTTTGTGGAAGAAGCTTACAGAAAGAAGAGACATGATAGATTGATTAATTAGTTAGTGGAGGAGACAGTCGAAGGTAAGAACTTTAGAGGAAGACAGAGATTAGAATATATGAAGCAGATGATTGAGGACGTGGGTTGTAAGGGATATGTAGACATTTAGAGGTTAGCACCAGTTAAGTTAAATATAAACCAATTTTTAAATAAATAATCAAAAACGGAAAATATTCGGTCTTAGATAATATTATGTACCTTACAATAAATCACATGAATTTGAAAACATGGTTTGCATAATGGCCAAGTCACAAGAGTATTTTTATTTTTATTCTGAAGCATTATATTTGATAAAGTGAATATATTCTGTAAATTGTAGACTTGACTCAGAACAGGGTCTCATAACTTTTTGTCACTGCACATGCACGAGACTTGTTCTATTTATACAAGAATTGTTTTTGTGGGATTCATTATAATGTCTCCTGAGTTCTTGATTGGTCTTATAGTTGATTCATTTTTATCATCGTGCATTATGGTGGTAGCGTGTAGGTAGCTGTGGTGGTGTTGGAAATATGAAGGTTGAAAGTAGTCGACCGAGGACATTTTCATATTTCGACCAAAGACATGTGTGTCCCTATATTTAATTTTGCAGCCATAAATACCCTGCGCAGATCACTTGCATTTGTGTGTGGTAGTGGCCTCGAGTCTCCCACCGCACACTAAGGTGTTTGTATGTCGGTAGCTATCAATCAAAATTCTTTACAAACACAAAGTCGTGGGCATCAGCTAGCTTAGAAATAAGTTGCCAGGAAGCTCTTGAAGATACATAATACTATCCGGCGGAGAATCCGCGAACATTTCGGATCGATACATAAGACTTTTGTAGAAATCTCTTGTAGTCAAAAGCCGAAGCTTATCGCCAATCTGGCTTCCACTGAAACTAGTCTCTGTTGTTTACATATTTTTTGACCAATCAACAAAGTTACGCATTCAGAATCTTCTGGTGACAGCGACTAAACCGCTTCTGTCATCTGTTCTTTGTCATACAGCAGTCGCGTTGATTTTCTTGTTTTTTTTTTTTTTTTTAAATGTGACCTCCAATGTTGAGATATCCTCTTTCTTTTTTAATATTGTCATCTTTTTCACTTGAAACAGACTTAATTACCTACACAAGGTACTAGCAACAAGTGTTCCTCTTGGAGCCATTTGGGCACAAGCAGGTGCCAGTTGGAACGACGAGAAATGTCCGCACACGTTCTGTTGTTTGCGAATATTTGGTTGGTGAATACAACAAGCCAAACCACCCAACTTCAAACACACAAACGTTTACAAACTATGTGCGCTTGTTGGATACCAGGCTTAAAGGCCGGAGCACTCAAAGCGCGACAAGCGATACCTTTCTCGTCGCGACGAGAAGCGTTATTGGTACCTACGTCACGCAGGATACGATAAGAGAATTCCAGCCAGAGAGACTAGCTCTCGCGAAAAGATTCTAGTGCATGCATTTCGTCATCTCAGTGATTTACAATGTGTGAGTTCCCTTCCTCCCCTCCCCCATTGGATGCAGCTACGTGGAGAAAAACCCGCCTACATTTTAGGAAACACCCCAAACATTATGCGTATTACCACAAAGTCATGGACACAATAAAAAATACTGACTGGAATTCTTTAAGGTGTTTTTTTAGTAATCTAGTTAAATATTTTACTAGTGTCATCTAATTTCCCTGTACTTGATTTTTTTTTTTTAATTTTAACTTCATCTTTATTTATTTTCCAGATATTTGATCAAAGACGACAGTAATAATACCATTGCATTTTTTTCTTCTAGGACGTGCAGCTGTTTCCAAAATTGTGAAAAATATCTGTCAAGAAATTTAGATTCTTTAGCCACAGCATTTGGCTGCGCCAACTACGGAGATGCAGACACAAGTTGTGAAGGTAATTGCAGACCGATGGTGGTTTCTGAATTGTTTGGGAAGCACTGATGGGAGGCACATCAAACTGAAGTGTCCTGCTAACACTGGTTCGAATTACGAGACAGATAAGTCTGTAAGCGTTCACGGCGGCAACACTGAAGGAAAGCTTTCACTGAGCGTGGTGGGTGAACGGTTAACGTTCTGGCCTCACATTCGGGAGGACGCCGGTTCGAATCCCCGTCCGGGCATCCAGATTTGGGTTTTCCATGGTTTCCCCAAATCACTCCAGGCGAATACCGGGATGCTTCCTTCAGAAAGGCCATGGCCGAATTCCTTCCAGTTCATTTTTCCCAGTCTCGTCATGCCTGTAATGACCTTAGCCGTCGACGAGGCGTAAAGCAGTAAGTAAAAAAAAAAAAAAGATAAGTTGTCTTCCATTGGCTGGAATTATTTCTGTCGTAAACTATTTTTCCGATCGTGCTCCTAGTGAAAGTTGATCCATACTACAAGTTCATCAAGTTCATGGTGGTCATATAGGCATTTATGAGCGATACAGTGAAAGCGTCATTTTCGAGCATTCAAATATCTACCAACAATACAAAAACTATTTTATCTCCGAAATCTCTACCGGACACCAGCTTTTACATTCCCCATGTATTTGTGGGTGACGAAGCCTTTACTCTCTAAAGTTAATGAGATCATTTTCCAAAGCTGGGGTCATTATTGGCCATAAAAAGAAACAGACGCTAAAATAACTGAAACTATTGTTAAAGCAGCATGCTGTTTACTTAATTACTCTCGATAAGAAATAACACATAATTATAACCCAGTGAAACAAGAGCTTGATCGAGTACGAACTTCGCCAGACACAAGTTCAATGAATCACAAATCCAATAGTGCTGCGTTTCAAATCCGCGAAAAGTTTGCTGATTACTTCAACAGACGAAGAGGTACTACGATTTTACAAAAAATTACTCGTCTTAAAAAGCTCATGAAGAATATGGATTGCAGAGACATAAATATTTGTAGGATAACCCGTTCATAAATATTTAAACAGTATTTGAAATATTTAATGATTTCTGTATATCCCACATATTAAAATGCGTGCTGTTATTGTTTGTGAGTGGATCCCATACGGTCTTGCAAAGCTTTGATTCTCATTATGGCTTGAAATTAAGAACGTGTCCAATGTTTTCAGTGGGTTGTTAAAACCAGAGATCGTCAGTTCCTGGAGCATTTGGCTGCGAAACGTCTCCTCAAATTGACGTGTTCCTCCGGTGGGATGTCCGAGAACGTTTTACACAGTTGTACACTGGGAAAATCCTCCGTTCATTCAAGATAGCTACTGTATTATATTGTGTAGCCTACGTGTTTGCCTATCTGGGCTACGGATTTTCGAAAACGGAGTAGGCACTCAAACAAAACTGGCATATACAGCATTCGTATTTCCAAATACAATTCTTAATATGTCATTTAAACGACGGAAACATAACCTTTCTGTCATACTCACACGATGCATGCTGGAAAGTGTGACAAGGGCCAGCCGTAAATAAGCTCGTTTAACTCATAATAGCTGGGAGGAGCCCAGCGCTGGAGACTTAACGTCAATGACTTAAAAACGCCCTCATTACGGAGACGGCTTCTCTCGCCTTCATTGGATGACAGATATTCCCTAAAATAGCTCAGCTTTGTAGGTAATGACTAATGAGTTACAGTGATTGAACTAAATTACTAACCATCTGCATGGCGACAATATTATTTTAGCTGTTCGAAAAAAAAAAAAAAAACTCCCGCCTTTTTAAATTCTGTTTTTTTTTTTTTGTGCAGTTTAAAATAGATATGTCACTTTTTTCCTCTGTGTGACTTATAATTGCTTTGAAAGGATAATGCCATTAAAGTTATACTCATGGTGGATTTTCTGCAATCAATAGAAGAATGCGCTGGAAGTCAACTTATGACCTTCGTTCCAACTAATAATAGTAATAATTTTTAAAAAAATCTAATTTTTTCGCTTTCTACAAATCAGGGCACTTCTTCATTTGAATTTAAGAAAACACTTTCCTTCTATTTCGAGCCATTCTCCGATGACCGTAGACACTTTTGCTCACACATTATTTACAGTTTGAATTAATACCTAAACTGCTTTATCACTAACCATATTAAATTTCACACATTATTTACAGTTTAAATTAATACCTAAACTGCTTTATCACTAACCATATTCCGTGCCTGACGCAAGTTCTGTCTCGCAGATTCTTTGCTCCCAACAGGACCCTCTTTAATTTAATTTAATTGCAATGGAGCACATGCTCCGGTGGCAATTTCCCTACACACCCATCTTCCCCCTATCCTGCACCCACCTACATTTGCCCCCTACAAATTTTAACTTTAAATTCTTTTAACGTTTTCGGTAAGTTATTCAGCATTCCCTTTGGTAACTCATTCCAATCCCTGACACCCTTACCTAAAAAAGAAAATCTTCCCACACCCTTGTGCCTGAAATCGAGTGCCAGCTTGTGATCATGGTCATCTTTTCCCTTCCATGAACTACTTTTCATACCTACTGCAATATCTTTCCATGCCTTATCGCCAGTATATGCCCTGTACACTCCCATGACCCTCCTCATCCTCCTCATGTCTTGCAATGAATCCCATTTCAGCTCCTTTATCATATCCGTCACTGATCGCATCCTGCTATAATTTCCAGAAACAAATCTAGCATCCCTTCTTTGCACCTTCTCCAACTCCTGTATTTGATTCTCAAAATGTGGGTCCTATACTACACAACCATATTCGAGCAGTGGTCTGACCAAAGTTTTGTAACCCAATTCCTTTACTTCTCTCGTGCATCCCCTCATAACTCTCTCCAACAAGTGCAGGATTTTGAAACCTTTTCCTACCACCTGTCCAACGTGTCCCCTCTCACAATACATTCAAAGATGTTAACTCTTTTCTTTTTCCACACTGCTAATGGGTTCTCTGAAATATTTGTATTTAAAAAAATATGTTATTTATACATGTTTATTTTAAAATTAGGCGAGATTTAAGATGCTGACTTACAACAAAAATAGCATAATCACATTTACTTCACACTTGAAGCACACCTTTGAATATTTGATAACACCTCCGTCGTATTCTAAACATGTTCTTCTGTTTGAAAGCATAAACGGTTGCTTGGAGTAGTGCAATACAGATAAATTTAAAATAGCTGTTTCTCCAGATACGTTATCAACGCAATGGTGTTCAAACAAAAGAGGTCATATAAGAGGTGTAAGCAGAAATTTGAGTACCAAAAATTTATTAGAACTAAACCTGGCTCTGGATATTTGATGGTTACTGTACTAAATTTATGGTATTAAAGTTTCAATAGAGCCCAAAACTTGAACATCGTTTAAATCTACCACCGCCTTTTACAATACTTTTTCACACCATTGTTATAAACCAAAATATCGATGAGTTTATCTCACAATTAATCTTTAATAATTTTTACAACGTAATAATTTCCGTTCGGCTTTAATCACAGGAAAGGATTCTAAAAGCAACCTGGTTTGTGTATAACACATTACTAAACAGACGAACTTGACTCTCAACCATCAAAACTTACGTCAAGAAATCTACAAAAATCTTGCTGCATAATCTAAACACTGCTCAAGAGCACAATGTAGATATGAGGTCAACAATACAAGCGCGCCTCAAGATTTATCGTCTTCCACGGGACATTGAAGATAAGCACGAAGCCAGATTATTCTCTTTTTCAACGTATATTTAATGTGCTTAAATGTTTCTTTTTCAGTGTCCAGCTGTAATAATGCTTAGATTCAGAGGAATCCAGCTGTACAAGCAATTGCTCTCCAATCAAGCACTGTAAATAATCCTATAACTAAATAGAGGACGAAATTTATACAGCATGTATGTACTGCAGGTCGTTTTAAAATATACTAAAAAAAAATAAAAAAATCAAGTTCCATTGTTACATGATATAGTCCACACCGTAAATACATCATATATTAACTAGCTGATTTAAAGGCTGCAGCTAAGATAATTTAGTTAGCAATTTGCAAGTTAGGTTTATTAGACAATGTTTTAAATCTATTTAACGTCTCACTTGTCACACATAACATATATTTACGTTTTTGAAAATTAAATTTATATATTAAAATCGATAGACATTACAATAAAGTAATTAAACAGAATGTTCCTACGGATCGGAAACACTCATTCTAAACAGTAAAACAGACATAGAAACGCTGAGAAAAATAACGCAAGTTATAAGGAAAATTTTAGACCCGCAACTCACAGAAGACTAACACAGACTACGTAGTAACGAAATCTTACAATATACAGTGATACTATAAAACACACATTAAAATTTTACGGACACATCGAAAAAATGAGCCCTGACATATTCACAAGATAAATAGTTGAAATCTATGAGAAACAGAGTATGAGATATAGTCAAATAGACTGATGAAGTCAAGAAAGACTTCAAATTAGCAGGAATCACTCCAAAGGTCATCCAAAATAGGAAGATGTTTAGATCCAAATCTCACAAGTGGCAATTAGACCATATCAAGCGTAGAAAGGAAACATGGGCACAAAGGAAAACAAACAAACGTTTCTAAGTCCTTTACGTAGTCCTAATGGGCTTATCCGCAAATTTTAAGATAGGTACCAGATCCTAATTTAGTATAAAAACTCTTGTCTCTTCTTATCGACATTTTAAGAAGTGCAACGCATTACGCATGCCATTTCCATTGTAAAGGGAAAATCTCGCACCCACAAACTTCTTTCCAACTTGAGATGTAGACCTCACAAAAGTCCCGGGTGATAATGTTCCGTGAATCACGCCCATGCGACGCCAAGCTGGTCAAAAGCCGCCGCAGCTTTCCCGGAAGGCTCTCGGCACAAGACGCGGTCAGTCACGCCAGAAATAGAAGTCGCGCGCATGCGCAGAGGCTCGTGCAACTCGACGCCGGACCCGAGGCGAGCCGACAGTTACCGAGCGCGGGACGTCACGCCGACGAAGTGGGTGAAGGCTGCGAGCCAGAGATAAGCAAACAACGAGTCACCGGCTGGCGGGAAACGGCATCACCGCTATATTTACTGTCACTCACGTCCTCCATTCATCCATCCCGCGTGGGCTCACCGTTTCTCATTTCTCTGCTCCCTGGCTCTTCCTTGCAACGAAAACTTTCCACGGTGTAGCCAAAAGTCATATTTCGTGGAAACCATTGATATATTTTCTCTCGGAGGTGTGGAACAGAACATCAGTTATTAACAAACTTATAATATTAGGAACTACTGAAAACTGGATAGTAATTTAATATCTCATTAGTATATTCAGTTCCCATTGCTAACCCTACAAATACATGACTTTTAGTTTCTACAGTACATGAATACGATTTCCAGATAATTTAATTCATGCATTTGAAAAACTGTTCCAAAACAGAAAAAAAATACACTATTTTAGTTATAGCGAATATATTTGTCACCTTTCTCTCCCTCACAGCAAATGTATAATATTTTCTCAGTAATCTATAGTTACCAAATTCCAAGAAGAAAGTTGGGTTCTGAAGCAAAAACCTTACGGTTTGGATTTAAAGCTGTTAGGTTTCCACAGATAACATTTCATTTCCTATGGTATAAAGAAGTTCCAGTGAATTTTATCCCTTTCTGTGCAGTAGACAATGACTTTCAATCTCTGTGAATTTGACATTTATATTTGTTAGAGGTGTTCCTCCAGTTTTCAGGAAATTTTTGATTTCCGTTTGCTATACAATTCAACGTGATGCAATATAGGCAAATTAAAAATTAAGTAATCAAATGTTAAAAATTAGGCATTGTAAGACGAATATAAAATATTCTACATCACTGCGATCAAGTTTTAGTACCGATAAAAAGAAAAAAAATTTTGGTTTGGATTGCAACTGAGGTATGTAAGGTATTATCGTACTAACGTTTAACTAAAGTAGATATCACAATTAATTGGAGTGTTAATTTTTTGTAGTTTTTTTTTTATATGCGTTTACCGTGTATTCTAATGCAGTGTATTTCGGAAAACTGAAGAAATAAGTAACCAAAGTCAGTAACCTTAATCAGAAACAATATTACAATTCAAACAGTGAACAGTTTATTTGTAATGTGTGTATTTTGTGGTTAAGAAAATAATTTATAACATAGATATAGTGTGATATGTGGCGTCTTTCCGTTGTGGTTTGGAATAGATTATTGTAATTTCTTCCACCGTCCCCTCGTCACATTGTGATATATACCGCTGATTTGTAGGTAGACCATCAGATTTCAAACAGTGAAACCCCCAATTCAAATCGGTTCTATAGTTTTTGTGTGATGCGGTAACAAATGGTCAGATAGGTCTTGCCTGCTTACAGATTTATGTACAGTATATGGAAATTTGTCGAAATTTTTTTTTTAACAGTTTAACGTCCCTTTTTAACAACGTGGTCTTTAGAGACAGGAAAGGATGGGGGCAAGGAATGGGAAGGAATTCGGCCATGGCCTTTTGAAGGAAGCATCCCGGCATTCACCTGGAGTGATTTGGGGAAACCATGGAAAACCCAAATCTGGATGCCCGGACGGGGATTCGAACCGCCATCCTCCCGAATGCGAGGCCAGAACGCTATCCGTTACACCACCACGCTCGGTTTGTCGAAAATGATCTAATGAAATTTTCACAAATAAATCTTGCTGCACTCATTCGCACTGGTTATACTTATCGGATACCAGTGATGGAGCCTATATTATTCTACCAAACTCAAGCAAGAGTATGACTAGGGTTTTACTAAATCAGTTCCTTTACTTCCCCAGTATAGCCCTGATGGGCTCTCTAGCTCACGCAGGACTTTGAAGCTTTTCAGTACTACTGATCTGAATCCAGCTATAGGAACAATATCAGATACTTGACCAGCGGATGGGAGAGTTGGGGCTGACCTAATGTTATCGCCAGATTATCATAAACAACATACTTACTGGTATGTTTCGTGATATGAGTAATCAATCTCTGATTATTTACAGCTACATATTTGGACAGACCATCTTCCGGCACCATCCACTAGCTATCAGAACATGACGAGTTGTATGACTGACACCATGACCAAACAGGTATACCGCGAATCTAAAAGCGAGAAAAAAACTGACATACAGCATACCCGAGTTACTCCGTGACAGCAGGGACAACTCTAGACTCCTACGTTTTTCAAGTATTTTAAATCTGCCGCAGCCGCCATTTGAAAAGTATTGTATCATTGTTATGCTCATTCCAGGTGTTATTGTCTATTAGCAGTTTTTAGTAGCTTCATTCACCAACTTTTATGAAAGGCAGCCATTTTTAATTTTCAAAGTGTTTTGTTCTGCTGCAAACTTTGATATCGCACAGAAAAACTAGAAGTAGACCTGAAAAAACAAGTAGTTACAACAAGAAATACACGCCTTAGCAACCAGACGATAATCTAGCTGTATAAGCTATAATTTCTATAAATTTTGGTAATGTTTTCTAATCTCGAGATTTCTGCTGAGCATCTTTGAGACAGTATCAAAGCAAATGAACTGAATGTTTACCAATAATTTATGAGTTCAACTGTATTTTATTTATATGATTTTTAAAAGATAAGTACATTTTTCAGTATGAAACAAAGTTAAGTCAGAAATATTTAATGGAATTGTTCCCTTACAGCCATTTTCAATTTTTGATGTGACAAAATTAGAAGATCAATCAAGAATTAAATTGCACAAAGCTCTAAATTTGATTTAAACTGAACAGTTACTAAAGCTGACAAGTCCTTAATGTAGATAGCCAATTCTTCTAAAAATGGCAGAACTTAAAAAAAAAAAAAAAAAAAATACTGAAAATAATTCGTTAAAATTGAGAATATGAAATACATACATTATAGCTCAAGTTAATACACACTTTCAAATATTCACTGATAAATCACATCATTCAAAAGACCGCTGAAGTCACCCAAGTTTGTCAAACAGATAGTTGGAAGAGCGGGTCAAAATATTTCTGCTGAAGCCTTTGCCGTTCAAGTACAGACAGAAGCACACTCCATCATAGCTAAAAATATGCGTAATATGAGGCAAGCTAAAATGTATCTACTGTAACTTTGATACAAACCATTTTCCCATCGATTTTAATCAAAAAAGACATGTCTCAAAGTCTCCCCATTTCATGGGGTAAGTTTGGTACATAAATGTAGGAAACTTTCTGTGTCATAATTTGGGTTATAGTACCATTACTCGAAAGAGGAAGGTCAGATCTACCCCAATAACTCACCTTATTTTGTTAAATTGGAACAGTTTCCTTTGAATCATCAAAAAAAAAAAAAAAAAAATCCATGAAGGTATCACAGCAGCACCGGTTTACGGGTACGAGTTGTAGTGTATTGCTACACTACATTGAAATATTTGCGTTATGGTGAACTCCTAACTCGCACAGGTGGACGGTGCAAACAAATGGCAACGGTGCTGTGCGACCCTGTGTGGTATGTGACCTTGAGACGGGTAGCAGGAAGGAGGTATCGCTAGGGCAGGGGAGAGTGGACAGTGGATTGCGAGCTGTGTGGTGGGCGCGTGGCCAGCCTGCAGGAAGAGATGTGCGACGACTAACGTTGGTATGTCTGTGGCGGAGCTCTTACGTTACATGTCGTCATCGGACTGAACAACGCTCTGCGAAGGCCAACAGTTGGATCAACGCCTCGGTCTACTGCGGGTAGCAGACTCGGCGCCCTCCCCGAAATTATAACTCTACAGAGATGTTGATGATCACCGCAAATCGTTGTCGTATCGATAAATCCAGTGCCACCCTAGAGACTCTCATCGCCCAGCTTGGATCTGTTCGAGATGTTTGTTTAATTTTAAATGAAGAGTAATTTTGTAATAAATATTAATGTCAAGCGGAGGTACAACATGTAAAGTAACATCCCAATTCTCCAGATCAGAAATTTCAGTCAGTAATGATATTTTTACTGACAAAATAATAAAATTAAAAAGTAATATAATTCTTAAAAGAGGGAGTACAAGCTGTACACCTCAGAGTAAAATTACTAATATAAAGACTTCGTTTTGAAAATAGGCAAAAACAAATGTTAAGATCACGAAAAAACGAAAATTTATGGGAGACTAAATTGAATTTCGTAACGAGGCCGGTGTTCTGGTAGATCGTGTAACTTGCGCAGGTCCTGTTTATCGTCCGGGGAGTCACCAAGACGCTTCCGTGCCGACAAGGTTGCCATAAATTTGCGGCGCTGTTTAGTAGCAGCTGGTGCGGTATTTCGGACCTCTGTGCATATTGGTGTGACACGGGCCAGACATCCGCGTAGCAATATGGTGGAACTGGAACCAGCCGCAAGTCAACAAGGACGAACTAGTCTCACTCTGGCAGCACGCCCAACCAATGAGGAACTTAGGAATCTGCTAAGGAATGGGCGGAGGGAGGGCCAAAAGTAATATGCATCATTCCAAAGAGCGTCAATTACATTCTTTCTTTTCGCATACATTTCATAATAGCATCGGGAAGTGACCGCACAAAAAATTCGCGCTTTTACTTTATTTTTAAAATATCTGTCAATTGTGTGTTCCGCTTAGAGATTATCTATTAAATTGAATTCGCTAAAAATTTTTTTTACAGGAACTACTTTTCTAAAAAAAAAGAAAAACCTTCGATAAAACTGAATTTTAAATCGAGGTCTTTATTCTATGACGTCATCTACTACGGTAGTCAAGTTGCCATATGGATTGGAAAGTAGTTCTAACGGTGTATTATCACAACCTAATTAGTACATTTCGTTTCTTCCTATTTTTTTTCGTTTGTTTTGTGTTTCCACGTTATGTACCACAACTTGACTACAACTGTAGGTGACATAATACTAGCGATATCACGTTTTCAGAATGGCCCTCAGGGCCAAGTATAGCGACAAACATTCTCTCATTTCTAAAGACAGTTGTAGGTACTTTCTGCATTTCATCGTAGCAAGATCCATTTTAACTGATTCTTAAAGAAATCCTTCTGTTTAGAAAGATTTTTTCATTTATTTATTGGCGTTTAGAAGCAAAAGTTTCAAAACACACAGTGTACAACAACTTTACAGATTGACATTAAAAAGCGAGTATCAAACACTATTTCTCCAGTTTCTTGAACAACCGAACAAATGTCATGATTATCTTACGGTGAAGAAGTAAACGTTCTGCAGCATACTTTCTTTTATTTATTTTGGATAGTGGCTTCGGGTTTACATAACCGTTTAGATAGCTTCTCAACGATTACAACCAAAAATCCTCTGGTTCACATTACTTCTTCAAGCCATTGCGTTGATACCAAAAGGACTGTTGTGGTTTTCGCTTGGACTGTACGTCTCCGCTACATTGGAACCAAAAGAAGGAAGGAAACCTGGTGTCTCCCTGTATGTGCTGGAGCGCCTCCAAGATTCCAGTACAGCGGGTTCCCTGGCACTCACTCAACCCACCTGAGAGCGAAGTAACGTAGTCGCGTACGACTCAACATTAGAATTCAGTTGGCAGGTCTCGCTTGGGAGTCGTAAACAAGTACTGAATGGCTATGACGTGATTATCCGGTAACCTGACCATTATAGGAAATGACGTCATACCTCGGTGTACGTGACTCTAGGCTAGTCACCCAGGGTCGGTGAAGCACGCGTCTCGAGACTGAATCATGAACCGGGACCTCACTCACTTTACTCGGCGTTCCTGTCTTACAGCGGATTATACCGACAGACTTCATCGTCTTGGCACGGGTCGCCATGTAGTTTTACGGTTGTTAAGTGATGCGCTGTTGCAGTCATATTAATCAAGTACCGAGCATGGTTACTCGAGCCTGGCATTCGGGTAATGCGGGCTCTTTTCCCAGTCCCGTTATACAGATTTCGATTTTCCAATCACTCCAGGCGAATGCCGGCATGTTTCCTTTAACTATTCCCGCATAATTCTCAGCTGCTTCTAATGCACGTGACGATGACCAGCTGTTAATAATAATAATAATAATAATAATAAAAAAAATAATTACAAAAATAAAGAAAACTCATGAAGTTGCTCCGTTAAAAATGTGTAGTCACTTGTTACAAAACACGGTAGACATGACACTTGGGATTCGTTTTTAATGAAGCCTATTGTACAAGGTGCGTTCACAAAGTTTCAAGGCTGATTTTCTTTTTTCCTGAGTAGAGGGTGGGCGCGCAGACTATTTACACCGGCAGGGTGAAATAGTGGGAGTGCCAGCTAACCAACCGCACCAGCGGCAGTTGCCTCCGAGACGCTGGAGTGAGCAGATAGTGGCATGAGGGCATCTCAGTGACCCATGTCGAAAACTCAGAGTCGAAAATGCAGCGTCATTTGGAGCCGCGTTATTCGATAAAGTTCTGTGCGAAACTGAACAAAACCGCTACAGAGACGTTTTGTATGATTCAAGAAACCTATAACGACGATACGATGTCACATGCAATGGTTTTCATGTGGCACAACAGGTTCAAAGTTGGCTGCGAGGACGTTAAAGACAATGACCGCAGTGGGAGACCTTCAGCAAGCCGAACCCATGAAAATTTGGTGAAAGTGCGTGAACTTTTAAACACTGACCGTCGCCTTAGTTTTAGATTACTTTTCGATAAACTGGAATTTGATCCACAGCGTCCGCCCGGAGATTAAAGACAACTGGGTTCTTCATCACGACAATGAGCCCCATAACACGTCGCTCACCGTCGGCGAAGTTTTAGCCAAGATTTACGTGGTAACACAGCCACCCTACATCCCCGAGCTTCCACCCAGTGACTTCTTTTCGTCTCCCCTCTTCCCCCCCCCCCCAAATGAAGAGAGACCTAGAAAGAGAAGTGATTCGACACGATTCCAGCGGTACAGGCAACTTCGACGAGATCCCTTGGCAACATTTCGAGCGAAGAGTTCCAGGAAGCCTACGAAGAATTGAACTAAGGCTGGCAGCGGTGTGCTGATGTCCAAAGGGTCACATTTCGAAGACTATTAGTTCCCCCTACACAAATGTTTGGTACATTTTTTGTTCTTGAAGCTTTGTGAACGCACCCTGTGAATGAAACCACTTTGCGCGAACGTCACCGATGACTGACAGAGGTTCGCATTCATCACAACTTTACTAAACAGACTGCAAAATTAAAATTAAAACAATTATTTAATTTTTCAAATATAAATTAAAAACATCAGTGGTTGTTAAAGTTGACAGTTTTGAACGATTTTAGTTGCTGGGTCTGTTTTAAAAACAGTACTACGCAGTAACTTCAAAATCATTCCCCAATATCGACTATGAGCTATACTTAAAAGAAAATGCTAAAAACACCAAAATTTACATTTAATATACTCTGTAAGTTGTAGCCAAAATAATCAAGCGTTTTTATTTTGAGGTTACCTTGTCATAATTATGTTAATATAACTTTGTATGGTCACGGCTCTAGAATAGTTTCCTTTTCTAGGATCATAGGTATCAGAAGCTTGACCCAATATAGCTGAAATACGTAACTGAAATGTGTTTCACCCTAAGGATTCGCTATACAAAATCCGAAGAATTTCTGTTTAGTTTGATGGGTGCCAGACGCGTTAAGGCAGATTTGCGCGGACAGACAAACCCTGACTATTTATAGATAGCATTTATAAAAACTGTTATAAATTCAGAGTGCATTCATTCTAAAGCAATAAATTAGAATGTAACCAAACAAAAACACTTTGGCGAGCGCCGTTAGATAGCTAGGAATCGGTGTCCGCTACCAAGTCTCAAAATGTAGTATCAGGCATTAATTTCTGTGCCAAGCGACTTTCGTCTGACCTGCCACGTGCGAGATATCTGTTGACGTGCGAATCTCGCCTCGCTCCCTTAATTACTTTGCAGCCATGCTGAAGATCAGTGTGAAGCGAAGTGTAGGGAAAACGCGACGGCACTGGAATAGTTCATCACCAAACGGGACTTCCTGGAACAGAGAGACAAAGGGGCGGGAGTAGAAATAGTCACAGCCAGGAGAATAAATATGTTTTTTCAAGCCAAGCTCCTGTACCTTTTGGAACGACCTCGCGTATTTATGAAAGTTTATACGACTGGAGATACGAAAGACCTCCGATATATCTCGTATATCCTAAGGAATATGTTATCTCTGAGAAACGATGAACATTTCATGCCTGCTTCATTTAGTGTTGAGAATTAAATAATGTTCTACAAGAAGAACAATTCTCTTTTTTCTTTCTATGTAGGAAGGAAAATATTTTAACTCAATACTTGGATTTGTTGTACGACAAACGGAAATAAGTAAATCCACTGAAGACGGTAAATTGAGATTATAAAGACCAGCTGATCTTTGCAAAGGTTATGTGTGATTTGGTAGTTATAATGTCTTCTTGTAACGAGAAGCTGCAGTATAACACTGACATGGCGTATCTTGGGTTAGTCTCATTAGAAGAGAGAAAGATATTAAGGAACAGAACACTGAATATCTACGGAGAATTGAGATGTGACTCGTACGAATTTTAAGTGAAATATGGAGAGGAAAGCTTCAATAATAACCATGGCATTGTGATGTTTTAAAGACGTCAGGTTTAAGTTTCGGGACAGGAGAATAATTTATGATCCGTATAGAGAGACAAACTATATTTAAAATGTATGTGAGACAGTGTTGTAGGCTATTTCCGTTAATGTTCAGCCCATATGTAAAAAAAAGCAATAGACAAAGTAAAAGAAAATTTTGAATGTAACGTAACTGCTGTGGAAGAGACAGTCAATATGTAGCATTTTATTGATGATACAGTTAGAGTGAGAAATTACTGAATGCCGGGGACAAAATACTAAAAAGAGAATCTGAATTAATCCAAAGAAAGAAAAAAAATCGTTACGTGCAAAACATATGCTGACTATAACAATAGATTAAACTTAAAATAGAATCATATATAGTAGAAGTTAGATAGTTCTACTATTTTGAAAATAAAGTGATAACTAATGGTTGAACCAATAACAATAGTAAAAGTAGAATAGTATTACTAAAAAGAATTTTCTTCTTCAAATATTTTTTTATTTACTCATGGCTTTATGCCTCGTCGACGTAATTAGAGGCAGGATGGGACTGGAGACAAGGAACGGGTAGTGATTCGGCCATGGCCTTTTGAAGAATCCCTGCATGGAAAACCCAAATCCGGACGGGGATTCGAACCCGCGTGCTTCAGAATGCGAGGCCAGAACTTTCACCCACCACGTTCGGTCCTTCTTCAAACCAGAACTATTTCTGTTTCAAACATTGACCTAGGGTTCAGAATAAAACTTTCTACTGCTGAACGTGTGGAGAATAGCACATTATGGAAGTGAAATTTCGAGTTAGATAATACCAGAAAGCATGGGAACTAAAATACAATAAGAAAAGGACATTGAAAAATAAGGCTACAAATAAAATTACGAAATGAAACTATTTTGAAAATGGATGAAAAAAGAAATTTGTAGAAGAGTCTGGCAGAATGGAAAGGATCTAAGCTTGGTTAATTTTGAGAGGAGGAAATAACGGAAGATGAGAACTGTGGAGGATGACAGAGATCCCAACACATGAAGCAGACAACCGAGGACGTAGGTGGTGATAGGTATTTATACTGAAGAGATCAGCTGAGGGAAGTAACGGAGGACTGCATCAAACCAGTGGAGAGATTAATGACAGAAAAGAATGGGAGGGGCAGTTTTTAAAAAAAATTATTTATTTTTTTCTGGTAGAATAATCATTCCACCATTCACGTTTTACAAATATTTCATCAGTGTTACCAAGTTATTAGAAATATGGTATCTGGTACACTACATAGTAAGCTAAATCTTACACTACTACAATTATAGATGTTTATTCGGTAGAAAGTGCAGTGTTTTGGTTTTTAGGAATGGTAAATGAGTTACATACATCCTTTTATTATATAACATACAAGTCTTCATCTAGATATTAATCTGAGCATCACGTATGAAGGTTAACATAGCCTGACATATTGCTGGATGGATTGTAGAGAGAAGAACTGGTACATTTAATTTAATACAATTTAATTGCGATGGATCAAATACTCCGATACAATTTCAGTACACCCCTATTTTCCATTTTTTTAAATCTAAAATTCTTTTCGTGTACCTAATTGCCCCACATACATATTTTTACTCTTTGCGAATTTTAATTTGATGTTTTGAGGGGTACTTTGAGAGATATGTGTTTGGTTAAGACGGTTTTGTGAAAGGTAGTGTATATAGCACATTTAAAAAAAATATTTGGTTTACATCTTCGAACTACCTCACATAGCGGAGAGGTCAACAGTTTGATTCTATGAAGATGGCTGGGAAAAACACAATGTTATAAACTTATTCCGATGTCAGATATTGTCATTTTGCGGTGGGATTGAAGGTGGATAGGAGAACTTATTAGAGAGGAATATATGTAGGTATATGTGTAGTGTAACCTTTCAACCTCCGTCTATAATAAATTTTCATCAATTTTCCAATCAGATTTCTTCATAAAATTGACTGCATTCACTGGAGGATGAATGCTAAGAGACAGGAACATTCAAAACAAAATAATGAGTAGTTTGATGATCCACACGAATAAAAATCATATTCTGTTCTATTTTAGCAAAGAAGGTACAGAGATCGGCACTAGAAACTGGTAAACTGTGACACGTATGCAATCAAACAAGTACTCATGGAATCGTCCAGAAATCAGCAGTTCTAAATATCAACCATTTATCTTCGCATAATAATCACATATAAGCAATTAAACAAGTTCATATGAATCTTCTAAACCAGCAGTTCTATATAGCAACAATTAATCTTTAAGTAACTAATTTTCTTCACATAATCACACGTAGCGAGAGTGAATATTAGTACAAAGGCATAGGGGAAAAAAATAAAATGTGCTTACATCTCTTCAAAGCAGGTTTCAGATACAGACAGTAACAGCTATGGATCAATAATGCCATCCCTATAGTTTTTGGAGGGGCTTAAATACTAGTCGGTTAGCGATAACTAGGATCGTCTTGTCTTTTAGCGAAGGGCACTGCCAACATTGATTTCGTGAATTTCTACTGCTATTTTCAACCTCTCTGCCTTAGGGCGGGGTATACAGGATTCCACAGATAAAACACCTTCCACCTGCTGTCTTTTGCGTCCGTGAGGTTGGTGTAGTGGAACTCTGTTTCTCCCGCCAACAGGATGACCAGGGTGACTGACCCTTAAGCGACTTACTCTCGCACAATGGCCGCCATTAGCAGCGTCCTTAAATTCGTAACAAATATTCCTGATGGCTCACTCTCACTAAAGCAAAATTTAGATTTTTAATTACTTTGTTACTACCTATATTAGTGTGAAGCAAATTTCCATCTACTCACGCTCGAACTCGCTCGGTTATTCCTGTGACCGGTCCTCTCTACCACCAACATTTTGTGTAAGTTCTATCAATTGAATCGTTGTCGTCATGAAGTGTAACGTAATACACATAAGTATAAGTGAAATATTACAAACCATGAGATCAGAACACAATGCAACGAAAACCATGACATAAATAAGTTATCTATCGTTACTGACATACATAAAGTATACTCTGAATTCACATTTAGTGAATTATTATTATTATCTGCAATTGGACCCTGTCGGATCACGCAAAGCCTTAACGATTCAGTTTTCTAAGTTTCCATACAGCTCTCAATTTTTCTCCGTGGATTCTCTTCCTTTCTTCACTTCGTCCACGGTCTCTTAACGACTTCATTCTCTGGAGGTATTTCCCATTTGTTAATTTTTTTTCTCTGTACGTTTTCTTTCTATGATTTCTGATGAGTTTATGTGGGCTTTTTCAAGGTCTTTTGTGATCTGCTGGACCCAGGGCATAGTTTCCAGCTGTTGTATGTACGTCACAATTTTATGAATCAGTCTTGTTGCTGGGAGTCTGTGAATATGTCCATAAAATCTTAATCTTCGTTTCCTGATGTCTGCCGTGAGGTTTGAGAGTGTTTCTGTTGCTTTTCGAGATTTAAGTCTATATCCGTCATCTGTTTTTCGGGGCCAAGGATCTTGCTTATAATATTGCGTTCTTCTTTCAAAATGTTTTCTAGGTCACTTTTCCTGTGTAGTGTTAAAGTTTCGCTGACGTACAGGTCTTCGGGTTTGATAAGTGTGTTGTAATTTAGTGCATTAAGGTTTTTACGAACGTTTGAAATATATGTAACGACTTGTAAGGATTCGTACCTATTAATGCACAACGCCAACTCACTTTAATGATGTAACTGATACCACTGTCATACGTGATTGTAAATAGCCAAAAGATGATTCATATGCTCAGGATAAAGTTTGTTCCACTTTTTTGAAACGCCGGAACATCACCACAGAAATGTTAAAATGTGATGCAATCTACCGATTTTTACTTTTCATTAACACAGTGTTCGGTCTTTAGGTATGCGACTTTTTTTTAACTTATGACTTTACCCCTCGTCGACGTCGAGGTCATTAGAGGCGGGATGGGACTGGGGATAACGAACGGGAGGTCCCATGGCCTTTTTGAAGGAAGCATCCCGGCATTTGCCTGGAGTGATTTGGGGAAACCGTGGAAAACCCAAATCTGGATGCCCGGACGGAGATTCGAACCGGCGTCCTCCCGAATGCGAGGCCAGAACGTTAACCGTTCACCCTCCACGCTCGGTCTTAGGTATAGGAATTTTCCGAAAGTAAACGTATACAATCTTATACTGTAGAATGATACAACAGCACGTAGGAAATAACAAGAAAAAGGCATATACTCTCTACTCTATAATTTTTCACTAACTTTACCCTTCGATTTAGCGATTTTAAGACTGCGAAGCAGTTCGTGGCTTTTCCGACAGTACCGGTCGAGTACCAACGTGGCTTTGTCCCCGCGCTGAACGCGGATAACAGATCGAGCCTACTGTCCAGCTCGAGCTTGCGTCCAGGCTCGGTCCCGTATTTCCAGCATTTGGCCGGCAGAGGTCGGGCTCGCAGCGACAAACCTACGTTTGCACGACTCTACCCTATGTAATCCTACATTTTACAGTTCCTAATTATAATTGTTACACCTGTTTGTCTCGTTGCACCACAAATACCTCTATTTGTGTGATTGCAGCACAGTAGCGCGGGACGTTCTATAGTAACGCGAGGTGCGATGTCGTCAGAGTACGGGGAAGAGATGTGAAATCGTACAGAAATATCACGCGCAGCTGCACGATGCCTCACAGCTGTGCTGGAAACAGAGATGACTCCGTTACCAAGTCGACAGGTTTGCGAGGAAACTCGACAGAGCTAACACCGCCCTAAGTCATTCCTGCACTCTGTCACCTAGTTTTTTCTATCGCTGTGCCTCATACCCACCCATTCAACCACAGACACTGTTCCAAACTGCTTACGTGTCTTCAATCAAAACATCATACGATGACATTAATTAATTAATGGCGTTCAAGAATTGCATGCCACCCATAATATGGCAGATCCTGAGATAATTTCTTTTACGGGTGTTTAAACTCTGTTGAATTCAGTCTCATGTGTTACCTTCATCCTTCATCGTTTCTAGTCACTGGTTGAGTCTGTTTTGTACACAAGGTATAATGATGCAGAGAATTAAAGATGTAATTAGCTTAATAACAAACAGCCTTAGCTTACACGGATAATATTAGGTTTAGTCTTGGTCCAGGGTTCACTGAGCACGATTAATGTAGAACTACTTCCGCGGACATGAGGTAATGACGTCAGTAACGTGGCGCTCATGAAAGCAGCTTATATTATTAATAAACATTGAATTTCTCGTTACTTACTTAGTAAGGGGTGTTAACTGTTTTTACTGTGCAAGCTGCATTTCAACCGAACCACAAACTCCGCCAATATTGACGCAGGACAAACTGTTTCTAAGAAACGCGTATTAATACATTCAGTGCATCGAGACATACACCTGATGCTTTTTCTGCTATAACTACCCAATTTTTAAAAATTGAAAACGAATTTAATTTAACTGTCAAGGAGCGCAATTTCTTTAGTCATCTAATTACTCCTTTTTTATTGCTATTTTTTTTTAGTTTATTAAATTATTTCATTGTAAATGTCACCATTTCCCCCTCCCACCCGTTTTGCCCTTAAAGGATTTTAAATTCTTTCAGCTTTTTTTGGTAAATTATTCACCATTTCCTTTGGTAAATAATTCTAATCATTTACTCTTTTGCCTACAAATGATTTTCCCACTCCCTTATATATAACGTGACCATTTATCTTTTTGGTCAGAGCGGGACGCCTGAGGAGTTTTGTAAAAAAAATTTTTTGTCTTTTATTAGTTTTTAAACAAAAACGAAGAACACTTATAACACATGCCAACAAGCTGTAGATATCTGACATCACGTTTACATTTTGTAATGCAGTTTTACGTGCTGATTTCAAATCTGAAAACCGTTTTGCTGTATCACGTAAGTTTTCGAATATATATAAAAAATACATTTTTATATCGAACACCTTTCGTCGGTTTTTGTTATTTGTAATGCAACTCAATTTGTGTTTTCGTCTATTTTGAATACAGTTGCACCTAACATAATACACTGAAATATTTTTGAAACCGCAGTACTATTATTTCATTTGTTTATTTTATGGGAAAAAGATGACGTCTAGAGGTTTCATGAATTCAGCAGATTTGTTTTGCTATGTGTGCAGCTATCTGACAGATAAATCCCATCGAAAGACTTTTACACCGTTTCTGAAGAGAGCATATGAACCATACTCTGATTCGAAGATGGATGGTGGGCACCACATACGTCTGTTTGAGATGTGCGTGCAACTTACGTTTTTTTTTGTTTTTTTTTTGTAACTGCTTTACGTCTCTTTTTAACATCGAGGTCTTTAGAGACGGGAAAGGATGGGGAGCAAGGATGGGGGCAAGGAATGGGAAGGAATTCGGCCATGGCCTTTTGAAGGAAGCATCCCGGCATTTGCCTGGAGTGATTTGGGGAAACCATGGAAAACCCAAATCTGGATGCCCGGACGGGGATTCGAACCGCTGTCCTCCCGACTGCGAGGGCAACTTACGTGGTTGAGCGTGACAAAGTTATCATGCCTCCACTTCATATAAAGCTGGGGCTCATGAAGAACTTCCTGAAGGCACTAGATAACAACTCAGATGTTTTTCGGTACCAGTGCAACAAGTTTCGAGAGTTATGCAAAAGGAAAAGAAGGTGTGTTCATAGGTCCACAAATAAAAAAGATTATTGCTTACAGCCACTTCGAAGACTTACTGGGTGATACTGGAAAAGATAGAAGGATAGCATTCAAATTAGTTGTAGCCAGTTTCCTTGGAAATTATAAATCTCCTGACTATTTGAATGTTGTGCAGAAGTGCATTAGAGCGTACAGTCTGCTGGGTCCCTCAAAATTCATCTCCTCAACTCACATCTCATTTTTTTTCTGAGGACGTTCTTGTCAGCGACGAACATGGTGAACGGTTTCATGAGGACATGTCGGTGATGGAGTAATGCCATCAGGGCCTATGGAGTGCAGCTATGTTGACTGATTCCTACTGAACGCTTCAGCGCGAGATGCCAAATGCTCAGCATAAACGCAAGACTACAGCCAAAAAATTCAAACCAAACTCACTGTAAAAAATGGATGTTTATTTTATATGTATGTTTTATTTATACAGTAACTAGCTTCGAGCCCGTCAAAAATGACGGTTTGAACGCCATATTCTGGCAGTTCCTTTTTTTGCAGTGGGTTAATTATACGGAATTGTTATTACGTAATGATAAGTTCTTTGATTTTGTACTGTTCTAAATATTTGATTTGCTGTTCACATAGCAATATTGCAGTAACTTCTACTGAATTAATGACGACGGAAGTATAGAACCAATAAAATTAAAAACCATTTAGGATTCCCGAAAACTTTTGCTGTCCATGTAATATCAGTTTTATTCCTGGTCCAGGCACAATTCAGCACGATAGGTATGGAACTACTTTCACCCGCATTAATTAATACGTTCAGCAACATGGCGCTTATGAAAGCAGTTTAAATGGTTTGTAAAACTGATTTCAGAGCGAATTATGCTGCAACAAAATGTTTCAGTTACGAATCTGGTCTACTTAGCCACAACCTCCACAACGTTGCATTCGAAAAATAGCTTTTATTACCCTCATATGAATAACGACAGGCAGCACCTATGGCGGTAGTCTGGATTTATTCTGGAAAAACTTGTATGGAAAAGCAAATATCAACCATTTTTAATGATATTTTCGTGATAAGGGTACCATACTGTGGTTAGATTATCGGGGTATTTTACTATGATTTATTTAAATAAATTCATTTTACTTTAATTTTACTATAATATCAAAAACAAATAACGGTCATTTATCTGGGTGGATATATTTCGCGATGCGTACATTTCTCTGAGTTTTGAATTAACTTCATTGTTTCTCATCATCTAACTGATACAGGTAATATAATGTAAACATAGAATAAATACCCGTCTCCTTACATTTACATGAATAAAAAGCAATATGTAAATTTAAAGGAATGTACTAATTGTAACTTTGTGACATATAATTGCCTCGCATTAATTTTTTTCACCTGCTCTCCGTATTTCTAATATCTCCGCTCACTGCTGTTTTGCGGCAGTAATATCGTTGTTGAATTGCGAGTGTCACATGGCTTATACAGTTGATGATTTAAATCTAATAAAAGGTTATCTTAAATCGCATTTATTAGCTAACACATGTATCAAATGTTAAGGGTATCATCTATAATGGTAGTAGGAATTTATTCAGGAAAAGAATTATTTTTAATTATATCTTTCGTTATATGAATACGTTACTCTGGTTAGATTATCAGAGTATTTGGTTAATATTTTAAAATAAATAAATGCATTTCACTTCATATGACGAGGACTATAATTTCGAAAACGGATAACTGTTATTTATTTGACTAATACATTTCGCATTACGTACGTTACTCCTAGTTTTTAATAAACTTCTTTGTTTCTTACCTTCTGCCTAAAAAATTCTTAGGTTATGGTCCTTATCACTGATGCAGATAAAATAGCGTAAATATTGAATCCTCTTCTCCTTACATGAATATCTGCGTCTAACTGATACAGGTAAAATAGCTTAAATATTGAATCTTCTTCTTCTTATATGAGTTTCTGCATCTAACTGTAGTAAATAAACAAAACGCGACATGAATGAAGGAATACAATATGGTGGCTGTTGATTGGCGAGTGACGTCTGTCACGTGACCGTTCTGTAGCCAATCCGTGAAGTAGCTATAGACGACGCACGCAGACCACACGTTAGCTTTTTATATAATAGGATTATACCTTCAACTAGTTTGACCTATATAGTATGTGTTCATCAGTACTACATGAAGTAATAAGTGATCATCTGAAACTGTCTGTGGGTTGTTTACCATGATACTATGTTAAGCGTTACCGTTAGATTACAGCACCATATATAACTAAAATATCGACATATTGTGTGTGTGTGTTTTGTTCAGCTTAGTTGTATTAACGTTGAGTCTATGACATTTCAGCATATGGGAGGGGGATAGTTCCAGGTGTTTACGTCAAAGTAGAGCGCTGCAGGATAGCATACGTCAGTTGCCGATTCTTCTTTCAACTTACTACAAACCATCAACCTTGCTGTTTATCGCATTTTATTTGTAAAATTTTAGTTGTCTAGTACAATATAAAACAAATAATAAAAGTAGAGAATCATGAGAGACGTGCATCAGTTAAAAATGGTGTGAGACAAGGTTGTAGTTCTACCCCTTTTAATATTCAACTTCCGTATAGAGGAAGCAATAAAGGAAGTAAAAGAAAAATTTTCATCTGGCATAAGTGTTCGAGCAGAAAGAATCAGTATGCTACGATTTACTGATGGCATCGTCTTGTTAGGACAACAGGCTGAGGATATTGAGAAGTTACTGAATAGCATGAACAAGCATGGAAAATTTTAGACTGAATATTAATCAAAACAAGACAAAAGTGATGAAATGTAGCAGAAATGATACCAATAACAGTAGATTAAATATAGAAATAGGATCAGATACAATAGGAGAAGTAAGGGAATTCTGTTACTTGGGAAGCAAATTACAAAGGATGACCGAGGCAGGAATGATGTTAAAAGCAGAATAGCAAAAAGAGCCTTCATGAAATAAATAAATCTTTTAGTTTCAAATCATGATCTAGGATTTAGAAAGAAGTTTTTAAAGTTCTATGTGTGGAGCACAGCACTTTATGGTAGCGAAGTATGGACTTTGGGAATACCGGAAAGAAAGATAATTGAAGCATTTGGAATGTGTTGTTACAGAACAATGCTGAAAATTAAGTGGACAGACAAGGTACGAAATGAACGAGTTTTGGAAATGATGGGTGTGGAAAGAAGTTTGTGTAAGAAGCTTAGAGAAAGAAGAGACAGGCTGGTAGGACATATTTTGTGACATGCTGGATTGGTTAACTTATTAGTGGAATGTACAGTCGAAGGTAAGAAGTGTAGAGGAAGACAGAGTTTAGAATATAAGAAGCAGATAATTAAGGACGTGGGCTGTAAGGGGTATGTAGAAACGAAAAGGTTAGCACGAGATAGGAACGAATGGAGGATTGCATCAAACCAGTCGAAAGACTGACGACAGCACAAAAAAATAAAGCAAAACGACAGTTTCGTCGCAGAGCTCTCGCATAGTGTTGCACTGGTTCGTAGGTCTCCAGTGATATTCTCGCGTGTGTAGCCGCACAGATAGTTGGTGCGCCCAGTCAGTCAGTGTTTGAGGCCACAGCTGCCGCAGACGAGTTTTCCCAGAGAGCCGCACTTAACCCAAAGGTTGTAGCCTCACTCCTGTTAGCCGGGTGATAATTTAGCGTAATTACGGGTGCTGTTTTTTGTGCCGGCCGGCCGACGGAAGAGGGAATTAGTGGCCACGCCACATCATTCCCTGCCGGCCTCGTCCACACGTGTGGCCCGCACTCGCACTCACACATGCGGTGTGACGCCAACATCTCATTAAACCTGCGCATCACCACCCCAACACGCAAATAACTCCGGCGGCTGCAAAATGGGTTCCTTCGTAACGCCAGCGTCCCAAGGGAGCATCCATAAAGTACGTGGTTCGGTCTAGGCGGGGAGGGTGTTGGCTGGAAAGGTACGTTGGGCTACATGGGAAAAATGGGGGAGGGGGGGGGTTCAGAGCCAAGCCACGTAGCTTTTCATTCATATAATTTATCACAGTTAAGGGACCATCCATAAATTACGTCACACCTTGAGAGGGGGGAGGGGGTCAACAAAGTGTGACATCGTTTCATGTAAAGAGAAAGACCCCGTAGTGTAGGAATAATTCGACACTGAAGTTACCATTATAGCAATGTCGCCCATTTTACCCCGGGCCCGAAATTCCTAGCTCCAGCACTGTCAGCCACGTAATAAGCTACTCAAAATAAATCGAGTTACTAACCAGTCCGCGATGAGGCACTTCCAATGTGATTGAATGGGGGAACACATGCGGCGCTACTAGTCAGTAACCAGTTAGTAGACGTTACCATGTGACTCTGCATGTCAGTTGTTCGCTGATCTCAGTACCCACGGTAGTTTCCGAGTGATTTTATGGTATGAACTATGAACGAACAACAACAAATATTTTAACCGTGGGGAAAGTTGGAAAACATTTCGTTTTATACGATTTTCTGCTTCCTCGATGCTCAAATAAAGACAAAACTATAAATGAATGGTCTGAAACTGAAAAGCACTGAGTTTGACTGGTATGTAATATTACATATGCATTATTTGGAATATGTGTATTTAAAATGCAAGTACAAAATACGTATTTTGATTATGTATTAAAAATACAGTAATATGAAAATCATTTAGTATTTTATTTGAAATACTTTTCAAAACATATTTTCTGTTTGCAAAATGCACTATACTTTTCTTAGTTTTCAATACTTTTTATTTAATATTGATGTTATATGTCATGGCTATTGATTTATGAACGCATTCAAACTATTGGCAATCAAAAATCAAATAATGCTGTTGCCGTCATTTTATCAACAAGTATCTAGATCAACAACTTCAACAAATTGGGGGCTTCCTTCTCAAATGCCTGATGGGTCACCTCATTAAACCTCTCTGGAACCTCTAGCCCGTCCCTCACGGCTAGCTGGAACACAAGCAGCGTATTGAGCCCCGACATGTACCAGCATAGCACTTTGTAATCCCATTTCGATGACGTATTTAATAGAAAGCACTATCTCGATATTTACTTACCTGTTCCTATTTCATTATGATACATTTGTGCTGTAAGGTTTTGTATTTCTTTTTGTATATTTTATTTAAGTAAAAGCTAACATTTCTTCCTGAGAGTAATCGGCAACCTTTCCTCGGCATCCTCGAATTCCATCATGACTTTTTTTTTCTGTACGGAAGGGCAAATTATTCGCACTAGTTCCAAATAACTTTCTTTAGTCATACGGTATAGTGCTAAAAACAGTGCTGCCATTTCTACGGATTTATCCGTAGATCTACGGATTTTTATAAAAAGGTAGGATTTTCGGATTTTGTTAAAATATCTACGGATATTTGCTATTTTTTACTATTTGTTAATTTTTCCTTATATTCGTGTTCTGTTAAACTTTGAGCGTTAATGCATTACAGAATTTTCAATAATTGTTAATCGTTTCTTTGCAACCGCTCGTGTGAACCAACGATTGAAATAAAGCTCGTATTTTGTTTGATTTTAGATTTTATAGATCATAAATGACTGTAATACTGTTATATTAGTAGAGAAATTGCTGATTGAGTGTAAGGCATATGTTGCAGACGAGATGTCGGTGAATATTTGGAAAGGAGTAGAGAAATACTATAATACATTAAAAATGTGGTAAATTTAATGTTAATTAATTAACTAAACAATTTAATTGGGATCGACGTACGCTGCGATTACAATTACCCTACATGTCCATTTTTCTCTTTTCTTGTACCTGCCTACTTTTGCCTTCTTCAAATTTTAAATTCTTTCATCGTTTATGGTAAATTTAATTTAATTAATTTAATTTAATTGCAATGGAGCACACTCTCCGGTGACAATTTCCCTACACACCCAACTTCCCCCTATCCTGCAGCCACCTACATTTTCCCTCTACAAATTTTAACTTTAAATTCTTTTAATGTTTTCGGTAAGTTATTCATCATTCCCCTTGGTAACTCATTCCAATCCCTGATACCCCTACCCAAAAAAGAAAATCATCCTACACCCTTGTGCCTGAAATCGAGTGCCAGCTTGTGGTCATGGTCATCTCTTCCCTTCCATGCACTACTTTTCATACCTATTGCAATATCTTTCCATGCCTCATCACCAGTATACGCCCTGTACAATCCCATGACCCTCCTCATCCTCCTCCTGTCTTGCAATGAATCCCATTCCAGCTCCTTTATCATATCTGTCACTTCTGTTATTTCCAGAAACAAATCTAGCAGCTCTGTTTTGCACCCATCTCTAATTATTAACCACTTCTCTTGGTAATTTATTTCTTTATTACCCATGAACGAAAAATTTTCCCTCACCCTTAAGTCTGATATTGAGTTCCCGCTTGTGGTCATGGTCATCTTCTTCTTTCCATGCACCAATCTTATTTCTCCCGACAATATCTTTCCTTGCCTCATCACAGATTGTAGGAATACGAGCCAGGGACCGAAATATATTGTCGGTGGAGGTGCTGAACAATATACAGTCGACAATGAATAAAAAATTAAGGTAAAAATGTGCACATAGGTAAAGTAGGGTTTAAGAAAATTGCCACCAGACTGTAAAAACTACAGTGCATTTTAATGCAGTTAGATAATTTTTAAAAACAATTCTTTTGGTTTCGGAGCTGTAGAAATTCGTTCTACTATGAAAAATGGAGAAAGAACTGCGTAAATGCCAAGAAGTTAGTTTGAGGCAATGTTAGTCTCCACCACTAATTGTGTCACATATCCTAACGACAGAACTCGCAAAACTTCAGGCAGTTAAGCAACTTCATAAAAGGCTACAAAGTCAACTTATATAACTAGAACATTCTATGGACAATATTGGTTTTGTTTTTTCTTGAATAAGTGTATTTAAAGCTTAAATAGTGTTACGATGCAATTAATAGTGCGGTGAAATATTGTAGCAATGGTCATTCATATGTGATATATTAATTGTGCGATGAGTTATGGCTGTATGACGGTTTACTCCAATTCCAATAAAATAATTAAAAAATCTTTCTGATCCAATGATTGACTTAGAATCCAGAAAGAACATGCTAAAACAATATGCATGGAGAACAGCTCTTTATGGAAATAAAGATTGGAATTTGTGAATACCAGGTACCTTACAAAATGCGTCATGTTTTGGAAAATATGAAAGAAAAGATTGACAGACAAGTAACTTCATTTTATTGTTTTATTCTGTTTTGTTTTATATATACATTTTTTTGTTTTTTGTTTATGGATTTACTATTCGTCGATTAGGAGGTATTTAGAGGCGGGAAAATACGGAATACAAGGAAGGTGAAAGAATTCGGACATTAGAAGATGCGATTGGACATGAATAGACCTCGAAGAACAGATTGATAAAGGAAATAAAAAAGTATGTTGATGACGGAGAAACGAATAAATTTTTTTGGTTTTAAAGTTTGATTCTGGAAGGATCGGGAAGGAAATCGACTATGTCCTGATTTTTCTCCACCTCGAACCACTCGCCTGGAATGTTTTCGAGAAACCGTGGAAAACCTAAATCTGGATAACCGGTCGGGGAGTCAAACCCACGATCTCCACAATGCCGGGCGTGAGCAATACCGCTCATGAACCGGAATGGGTGGAACAAACTGGACTGTAGTGGAAGAGGAGAAATAGTGGACTGTGTTCCAAGCCAGAGGCTGGAAAATGCTCGAGATGATCATAAAGAAGGAGATAATTCAGCAATTAAACGTTTGAGGACTGAAGAGAATACTGGAGGATAGCAAGCGATGAAGGATTGTATCGAATCAGTACAACAACGATAATAATATTATTATGATCAAATATATATATAAATTGAAATTTGTGTCCCTATGGTTCATTTTTCAGGCACAACTATCTAGCGAAGACCACTTGTGTTTATCTATGATAGTAGCCTGGAGTCTCCCATCGTCTACTGTGGTGGTTGCATATCGGTAGCTGTGAGGGTGTGGGGAAAGTGTGGTTGAATGTGGTCGACCTGGGACATTTTCATATTTCAACCAAAGACGTGCTTTTCCCTATATTTCACTTTGCAGCCCCAACTACCTAGCGAAGACCACTAGTATTAATGTGTTGTAATAGCTTCGAGTCTCTGATCGAGCACTATAGTAGTTGCATGTCGATAACTGTGGGGATGTCGGAGATAAGGTGGTTGAAAGTGGTCGACCTAATGCATTTTCATATTTCAAGCAAAGTGTTCTAAAAAATCTTTCGAATCTTCTAGAATGTTGTGAATGTACTAAAATGTTCTAGAATGTTCTTGAATTATGTTCTAATATGTGACACATTTCATTTAATTTTAATTGCAATGGAGCACACTCTCCGGTGGCAATTTTCCTACACACCCAACTTACCCCTATCCTGCACCCACCTACATTTGCCCTCTACAAATTTTAACTTTAAACTCTTTTAACGTTTTCGCTAAGTTATTCATCATTCCCCTTGGTAACTCATTCGAATCCCTGACACCCCTACCCAAAAAAGAAAATCATCCCACACCCTTGTGCCTGAAATCGAGTGCCAGCTTGTGGTCATGGTCATCTTTTCCCTTCCATGAACTACTTTTCATACCTACTGCAATATCTATCCATGCCTCACCGCCAGTATACGCCCTGTACACTCCCATGACCCTCCTCATCCTCCTCCTGTCTTGCAATGAATCCATTTTTCAGTTATTAAGAAATATAAATAATTTATATGCAACATGTTTAGAGAGTTAATCGATTTTGACGGGACTTTCACTGGCGGGGGTAACACAGGATACTTTTTATCCTGGAAACATATAAGGTTCCGTACAGAAACATAAAAACATTCAAAATTCTTGACAAACACGAACGAGGTCGTAGGCTCCAGCCAGTATATCAAAATATCTGTTGAATATTTCTGTTTTGTTTTAGAACGCTATAATAACATACTTTATAGACAGACAAAAAAAAAAAGTGTTTCCGCCCGGGATCGAACCGGGGACCTTCCGCGTGTTAGGCGGATGTGATAACCACTACACCACGGAAACAAGCTGTCTGCTATTAAGCTGGACTCGTTGCAGCTCGCTCTCGAACCCTTAAACCAGTTGGAGCACTCTACAGCTGGGTGTGGCTACATCTGGACAAGGACGGAAAATTTTGTTGAGATAGATCAGTTTGGGAGAGGGCCCTACCGGCTGATAATACACTATCACTAAATCACTATACTGTCACGGTTGCACCACTCTTCACTCTCCCTGTACCGACAGAGAACGTATGTAGTGAATGGACCACTTAGTAACAGTGCAGTCACATGCTCATATCCTGGAATAAAGGATGTTTGCCGGTTGTTGAAATATTCACGGCCATTAGAAAGTTTTTCTTATACCCTTATACAGTACGAGTACGGTATCCATTATATGTATAATTCCACTTACGTTTTGCGGGTTTAGCGTAACTTGATGTTGTTACTCAGTGCCGCATTTAGGTACAGACTACCTAGGCTGTAGCCTAGGAACCCGCACCACATTTAAAAAAAAATCAAACGTGTGTAAAGAAAGTAACCTATTTACGAAACGGTTTTAGTATGGACAGTCCTGAAATGCTCGTGAAAACCGAAAACAATATTCGCGCATGCGCATTTCAATCTTTTGAAGTACGAGTACACTGAAAATAACAATTCAGTGGACCTATTCAGAAAAGTAACAACTTTGCGGCTCAACGAGTAACATTAGGTTACAGTATTCTGTTGTAGGGGGCGTATGAATGTAGATCGAAGTCACTACATATGCAATACGAACTAAAATTCCTTAACCTTCATGCCAGGAAGGTTAGGTAAGATAAACCCATTTTGTATACAATTTAAACAGTGGTGGGAGATCCAAGTTTTAACGTTTTGTTTGAAAGTAAGCATTTACAAAAAATTACATTAGTTTATAATTGAAATATGTGTATTTGGAATTCCACATTAATTCTATTTTTAATTCGTTTTTATTTAATTTGTTGTTTTAAAGGACTTTTTGTTTCTTTTAAAACTTTATTTCATCATTCAGGAATCTCGATCGCTTGGTGTGGAATAGGAAGGCTCTGATTGGTGGAAAGCTGTCTCAAAACTGTTTAGTCGCTGTCTTTCTGTTGACATGCGTGTGTGAATAAACAATATTGTGTTTTGAATATATCTCTATTGCATGATTTGGAGATCTTAATTACCTTTTATGGTTTATTTTTTCTTAATATTCGGGCCTATTCTTTCAAATTGTTATTAAAACTTTTGAGTTAGTAATTCCGCGTGCTTTTGCTGAGGGTGTCTGGTTGCAACAACGCAACTACGATAGGCAGCACCTTATCTGTCGATCATCAAAACTTGAACGTGCGAGCATCACTTGCCAACCTCGTTCACTTCAGTCTCGGAAACGATACAGAAAACACGTTTCGAACTTTCGATTCTTCAGTAAGTTATCCTCGTATATTTTTACTATTATTATTATTTTTATTAATTTAATTGCACTGGAGCTAACACTCGGTGGCAATTCCCCAGTCATCCATTTACCCCTTTTCATATAGATTTTTTTTAAAATTTTCTTTTATAATTGGAATGCTAAATTCCTACCCCATCTACTATACTGATTTACAAATTTTAATTTTAAATTCCTTAAGCGTTTTTGGAAAATTATTCATCACTACACTTGGTAATTTGTTCAAATCCCTGCCACCCTTACCAACAAAAGAAAATTTTCCCACCCCCTTATGCATGAAATCGAGCGCCAGCTTGTGGTCATGGTAGCCTTTCTCATTCCCTGCACTATTCCTAATTCTTTGACCAATATCCCTATCATTACGTTATTCAATATTTTGTATTAAAAGGTTTATTAATTTAATAATAAGTCATCGATAAATATATATATTTGCAAAAAGTAAACTAAAAACTGCCAAAAGAGCTATGGAGAAGTCAATGCTAGGCTTAACTAGAAAAGAGCAACAGACATTAGATCAGTTACGAAGGTCACAGACATCTTAGAGAAGACTTTTTTTTTTTTTTTTTAATAGTTTAACGTCCCTTTTTAACAACGTGGTCTTTAGAGACGGGAAAGGAATGGGAAGGAATTCGGCCATGGCCTTTTGAAGGAAGCATCCCGGCATTCACCTGGAGTGATTTGGGGAAACCATGGAAAACCCAAATCTGGATGCCCGGACGGGGATTCGAACCGCCGTCCTCCCGAATGCGAGGCCAGAACGCTATCCGTTACACCACCACGCTCGGTTTAGAGAAGACAGTATCCCTGAAGTGGCAATGGGCCGGACATATCGCACGGAGGAAAGACCAGAGGTGGACAAAAACAGTGTAAGAGTGGAGCCCAAGGGATCAGCACAGATCGAGAGGAAGACCACCAGACAGATGGGACAAGGACACACGCAGCGTTGTCGGAGTTAACTGGCAGAGGATCACCCAAGAGCGTGCGACTTGGGGAAGACTGCTCAAGTTATATCTGAAAAAAATCATGACTTTAAGAGGCCACATCAGAAAATTATTGAACTGGCTGATATATATATATATAAGGGCTCGTGCCACAGTTAGAGCCTAAGGGCCTACAGATCATAAATGCGGCTCTGTTGTAATTGCTACAGTTTCGGCACCCAACCCAGGGCCTTCCTAAGGGCTAATTTATCCCCTTTCTGACGGGTGGTTACACCATCTCGTCGCTATGATATCTTTGATTCAGTTAGATTAAATTTTTAATATTGTGTCTGTCCCATCTTTGCAGAATAAAGGTTGACCCGTGGTTCGGATTCCATTGTACACTGTAGGTCCACTTATCCTGATAAGGATTATAGATTAGATTAAGCGCAGGCAGGGGATTGTAAGTTCATTTTAAAGCTCTGAAAATGCGGCGATTCAAACACACTGACTGGCCGGAAATATTGTCATATGAAACTACTATTCAGATAAACTTTGATATTTATGCCCTTTTCCTTAGCTGATGGTCTTATAGTGGTTTTTTATCCGTCCAGCCCAACTAAAATAAATTTTTCTTTTTTGTATTTGCGTTTCGATTTATTAAATCATTTTCGCTACCCTGAAACAACTCATGTACATGTTTTGATGTTGGAATAGTATATTTATGTAAATAATAATCTCTTATTAAATGTTAGTTATAGCTTTATCACTTTACTTCCTTAATACAATTTAGTCAGGAAATGTTCTATTTCAGTCATTTGTTTCACACGGGCACTTTGGTATTTTGTAATACAAAACATGTTTCACTTTTTGTAAGCACACAACTTCTATGTTTATATTTACTCAAAGGTACCAACTTTAAGAAAGTACATTAACAACCTGTTTCTGTTTTGATTATAATCAAAACAGAAATAATTATTTGTGTTCAAGTTATATCAAATTTATGGCGGTGTGTTTGATTTTGGATTTGTTTTTAGTGCTCTGAGTAGTGCCTGGTCCGTGACGTGGACATAATCAATGATAACTTTTCCCCCTATTTTTTCTACTTCTTGCGTGTGCAAATTTTCCAGTATTGTCAGTTTTTTTGTGGTTGTTAATTGCCAGTATTTGCATATCTTTTTCTATTTCAGTGTGTTTGAGTTTGTTTTCAATGTTCGGCAAGAGTAAAGTGATTAGAGTACCTTAATACCTTCAAATGTTGTCCAATGTTAGTGGACTTACAACGTTTGTAAATCAGTTTAGAAATTTATGAATGTTGATATTTGTTTTCAGCTGTATTACTGTTGAACTGTTTTTTCCTTCGTAGTCCATAGTGATATATCCTGCGGTCAGCGAGTATTTTATTATATACCATATAAATCCAATCTTTAAGTTGATAATTGATGAACAGTAATAAAATATTATTGATTTTTCGTTAAAAAATAATGTTTCCGCCCGGGATCGAACCGGGGACCTTCCGCGTGTTAGGCGGATGTGATAACCACTACACCACGGAAACATGTTGCTGCGTAAGTATGTGGACTAGTTTGCCAAGCGGCCCGCTAAACTAACGGGTCGTTCGAACAAGTACTGGGTCTGGAGTAGATTGTAGTATCTTGAATCCGCACCTCAAATGATGTCTTTGCCCTAAGGAAAGCTGTATTCACAATAAAAAAAAAGGAGACAAATTCGTAGCCAAAATTTAATCAACAGTTATGATCTCAATTCTTTGAGGGAAAACAAACAGTGTGTGAATAAATACGTCTGAGCTTATAAATAATCGAAAAACTGGAAGTAAGTCCCGGTCGCCCAGTGATTGGAATTCGGCCCTATACAGTGCAGGATGCAAGGGGGAGGAGGGTAAACCGGGGCGTTTGCGCCGGGCGGCAACTTCCCGGGGGCGGCAAAATCGTGTTGAAAAGCGGCTCGGAAAATTCGTAGATCCGTCACTGCCGCTAGAATACGTAGTACTTGTACACAAACATAAAAGACTGCCCAGAAGAACACTGACGCGAAATCTTATGGAGACTCCTTGGTTCCGAGTGAGAGCAGTTTGCTCAGCTCGGATCATCGTAACTTTATACACACAGCATCGAAAGTACTGGACGCGCCCAAAATCGCCGAAGGATTTTCCTCGAAAGCTGACAATTGCAGTAAAGAATAAAAATCACTAAAAAATGATGAAAACCTTCTTAAAACTGAATGCAATTAAACAGAAAAAGATACGTAATTATTGAAAACCATTTCTTCAACAGTTTCTCGTTAAAATAATAAATTATCCACTATATAATTTCGTAAGGTCACTCATTCACTCACCTCGATAGCTATTGGCTGGAGAACGGTGTCACGTGTCAGCCTTCGCTCGCTAAACAGCGACCAGAGATACCATTAGAAGAAATTCGTGGTTATGTGCAAGATTTAATAGCTAAGCAACTGCTACCAAATTAATTGCGTAATACATTCATTAAGTTTCCGTTTAGTAGCGTTTCATAATTAAAAAAATATTGATAAACGTGAAAAAATGTGGATCTGCTTTCGAATAACATGTTGCTAATGAGAGCAACTTAAAAAAAACAAAAAAACCACGAATGCTAATTACCATTCCGGCTTGGGATAAATTTCAATTTAATTAAAACTTTCACTAATGTTGTTGCTTGGTCAAAGTTTATGCATTACAGTTTATTTGCTTGTTAGGTATTTTACTTATAACTTTCGTTAGAGGTCTTTCTTAATGTTCGCTGTACGTCAGTTATTAGGTTATATTAAGTGAACATCAGACCAAATATGTTACCGAATCAACTATTCTGGCAATTAATTTCTTCGGAGTTGCTCAATTGTTTAATAATATGGAATGTGTATTAATTAAATTCTCTGGCCGTTACAGATACTGTGACCAATGATTACATTATGATTGTTTGCCCCGTATCAGTAAAAAACAATGCCATGCTTTCGAAGCAAACAGGAAATTTTTAAATTTTGCAGAGTAAACTTTAAGGGTAAAATACAAGTCAAGTTTGTATTTAAGCAAGTTGGAGTCTACGACCTTTGAAACAATTATACGATCGCATGAGCTTACCTGTTCGTGTTTAATACCTACGTTTAATCATACTTCTGAGTTCTTCAAGTTCAAGAGATTTTATTCAGGGTAAAACACAGGTCAAGTTCATGGGCGTATCCAGCGAGGGGCAGAGGGGGGCTGCTGCCCCCCCTAGAAGAAAAATTAAGTTGCCTTCAGTACGCTTCGACGAGTGAAGAACTAGTTCAAGAGCACTTTGGGAGAGAAAGATTGACTGGATTATGTCTGATGAGTGTGCATCGAAATTTCGTGAAAGAACACCATGAGATATTGACAAACAAAATTATTGAAACTTAAAATCCGAGACAATTAATGTTTACATAAAAAACTAACTGACTTACGATCTTAATTAACTACATAGTAGGTCCTTAGATTAAGTAGTTGGGTTATTATATTAATCAATGATAAAAATGGTTTCCTGAATAGGTTTGATTTTGTAATGTCATGTTTCAGTCCCTCACCCCACTTCCTCGAAACCAAAATGAGTTGCCCCCTCCCCCTAGTTCAAATCCTGCCCCCCTCTAGTTCTGGATACGCCCTTGGTCAAGTTCATATTTTGTCAGATCAGATCATATAATCTTTGATTCTCTAAACTGGAAGTATTCCAAAACCGTGACGATACGCAAAAAACGGTCACGGGCTTACACCAGTTACTTAATAAAAACGTCACTGCAACTGTTGCTGCAATTTTGTTTATTTCTAAATACATTCACAACAATTAACTTCGTTTCTTTATCATACACAAACTTAATTATTCGTAGGAATGGCAATCAATGGGCAACCGGTTATAGTTCATTCCATAAGTGGCCTTTTTGTAGCTAACGACGAGGAAGAACACACAAAGTTATCGTTTGATTATTTTTTTTAAGAAAACGAATCGTTATTTTCTCAATTACAATAGTAATTATATCAGCTGATATGGCATTTACTTTGCATATTTTTATTCCCTTCTGATTTTTGTCACTGTTTCCGGAGAAATCCTTCACTGTGGTGGATTGTATTTAACTCTCACAGAGTTATCTTAAGAAGTTCTTGCGTAAAAACAAAGGATCACAGTGCCATTAACTACAAGTAAGTTTAAAAGCAGGTAGGGCTGTAACCATCTCCTTACAACTGTCGGTAATTTGTTCTGAAGTTGCCATGTTTGCGCCGAGAGTCGAAGCGAAGCCTTCCGCGTCTCAGGAGGATATAACTACTATACTCAAAAATGTTAGCCGAAAAGCAAGAAACCTTTAGTGCCACAGTCTGTGTTCCCAAACACATCTGTAAGTGGGTTTAAACCCCGGACTATTAGGAATAGTTTCCAATTACCAGAGAGGTTCAAGTAGGTAAATTGCTACTTTGTCCAGTCTCTGCCCTTGGCACTTGTTAATGGCAAATCCCGCCTGAAAAGTGAGATCACCACCTCTTCCGGCTGTTCGGAGGGTTATGCGTGGAATAAACCCGACCCCACTCTTGGATGATTCAGTCAACTCAAATAATAAAACCGAGCGTGGTGGTGTAACGGTTAGCGTTCTGGCCTCGCATTCGGGAGGACGGCGGTTCGAATCCCCGTCCGGGCATCCAGATTTGGGTTTTCCATGGTTTCCAAAATCATTCCAGGAAAATGCCGGGATGCTTCCTTCAAAAGGCCATGGCCGAATTCCTTCCCTTTCCTTGCCCTCCATCCTTTCCCGTCTCTAAACACCTCGCTGTTAAGAGACGTTAAGCCGTTAAAAAAATAATAATAATTAAGTTGGGGAATTTATAAACATGAAGAAATAAGTATTTGTGAATGTTTCACGGGAAAACAACCGAATAATACCGAGTTAAACACAATATTTCGGTGACATAAAACTCAGTCGGCATCTTCAAGTGTACTCGTGAGACTAGAAGTTTGCTTAGAGTGCATTTCAACAACACGCTCTAGGCAGACTCTTGCGACTGCTCCTGAAGATAGCGACGGAGTTTTATGTCGCCGAAATATTGTGTTTAAACAAAAGTATCACTCGGTTGGTTTCCCGAGAAACATTCATAAATATACAACGCCGTGAAAAACTGCGTTCATTTATATGAAATAATCAATTTTAGGGACAAAGACCATGGCCGCTGTCCAAATTTAATCCATTTCTTGATCATAGCTGGATGTTTTAAGGTAGATTTAAACCAAAAACGCATTGCATAGAACAAGACTGCCCAACCCCAAACTCGCGGGCCCAGCAGCGGTCGAGAATACTAGAATGTTAACTGCAAAGGTCTCATTGATATTTTTTATTTCCTGATTATACTTAAGAAAACCTCTGCAAAGGTCCCATTGATGGTTTCCACTTTTTTATTGTAATTAAACTGTGTTACTTATTTCTTTGTTATACTTAAATATCTATTGTAATTATAGTTAAGTATTATGGGGCCCGTAGGCTAACTCAGAATCGAAATTGTGGCCTATCTCCAAAATCGGTTGGGTAGCCTTGGCATAGAGTATAAAATTATAAAAAATAATAAAATTATGATAAATTTTTAAAGAAAAAAATGTGTTTCCACGTACAAAGATCATGACCGCTTTAACTGATATGGCTGAAATACAATCTTGACCAATATTTGACCCTAAGCGTTCGCCCTGTCAAATTTGAAGTATTTCTGTTGAGTTTGGCGAGACATGGACAGACGAATTTGCTATACAGCAGAATATAGGAACGAATGGAACTGCTCAAAGATTACAAGTCATTTCAACTGCAGATTATGCCTAAACTTATATATGTAATATTTTGAGAAAGTCCTTCCACGAGAAGTAAAACGTCATCACTGAGCGTGGTGGGTGAGCGTTCGCATTCGGGAGGATGCCGGACGCCGGTTCGAATCCCCATCCGGGCATCTAGATTTGGGTTTTCCATGGTTTTCCCAAATCACTCCAGGCGAATGCGGGGATGCTTCGACGTTGACGAGGCGTAATGGCACAGGTAAAGTAAATAAATAAATTTTAAAAAAAATCATTTACGAAAACTTTATACTTGTAAGTGCAAACGCATTTTTATCACTCTCGTGGTTTCTTCTTGGAATTTGGGATCTGAAAAGGACCTAAAGAATGGTCGACCCACTCGCGTGGCTGTTTCCTTTGTTAGAAACGGTAATGAACGTAATGCGGCCAGACATTAAAAGGCAACTGTACGTTGGTATTGTCTCTCTCAGTTCATATACGCCCTAAGCTTAGAGCGACCTCCTGGTATCAAAATAAATTATAAACCGCACCCACCGTAATGACACAGATATAATCACTTTACGTCCGCCATCACGCATATTTGATTTCTCCAGCAATCGGAGACTAAGGGAGGAATTTATTGGGTAATACCCCGCCCCTTTTAATCTGTTGAGCTGGGAGTGTCACGGGGTTCTAACCGCACGTTTAGGGCCGTACAATATGTGGTTATTATATTAAGGCGTGTCCTGATAGCATCTATCAGCCGCCCACAATGAGAGACCCCTGAGCTATCTTCGCCCACTTAACATCCACCAAGCGACCAGCGGACAACAGAATCCACCTCATCGCTATGTTAAACAGAGTATCATATATACCAGCGATTTTCAATCCGTGCTGCGCGAAAACGGAACATGTGGTTCGCATACAGAATATTAAAAATTTAACTCTAATTGAATAAAGCAATCATGACAAAAAATAAACCAACAGCGAGTAATAACATACTATATTTAGCCATTCTTTCTTTATGTATCGTAGTTTACTCTCTTTCTTTCTGGTTTCATTAAATTATTATTAACTAGTGCAAGCCCGCGACCGTTTTTTGTGTATCGTCACAGGTCTAGAATAGTTCGTTTTTAGGGTAAAAAATTAACACGGGCTTACTTGAACTGGTGAAATACGAACTTGACATGTGTTTCACCCTTAGGGTGAATAAAATCTCTTGTGTTTGAAGAACTCAGAAGTGTTAATAGACGGATTAAACACAGGACAAAGGCGTTCTATCTATCGTATAACTGTTTCATAAGTCGTGGTTGCAAGACTCGAACTTGCTGAGCGCTAATGACCTCGTCGTCGACGCTCCAGAAAACATCACCTCATACTTGCTGAAATACTAACTTGACTTCTATTTGACCCTAAAAGAAAAAAAAATTGAAGAATTTCTGTTTAAAGGGAATGTGCAATTGCTACGAAACTATCACGTTGGTTTATAATTTAACCTTTGGTTACAGTGTCCGTACGGCAAGAGAACTTAATACAAATTCCAGATTATTAAATACTTAAGCAAAACCGAAGAAATGAATTGCCAGAATACTCAAATTGGTAACGTATTTGGTCTGATATCCACTTAGAATACCGTAACCTAATAACTGAGCCTGTCGAGGCAGAAGGTAGTGGGTGGGTTGGAGGAAGCTGAGAAGGATCGGTGGGAGCTGGTAACAGGTCGTAGGAGAAATATGGTTAATAGGATGAAGAAGTCAGACACTTAAAAAATTGTGGGGAAAAATAGATTTTACCTGTTGCCAGAGTCAGGAGGAGAAGAGCCTCATGTAGATGTATGAGTAGTTAAGATGCAGCAGGCTTTTAGGAATAAGGATATGCAAGGAATGAATAGGAAAAACGGGTTCTGTTGCAAGGTAGTAGCCATGGGAGAGGTGTAGGCCCTCTTCTGTAGGATCAATTAGGCACAGGTTACCAGGTCACAAGTTTTTTCAAACCTGGTGCAACATTAGGTCAAGTAATAGAAGATATAGGTTCATTTGTAGGAGTTTCACTACGGACAGTAGAGTAGTGATAGTGGGAGGTGCGGGAAATAGTATTGATAGAAACGCGAGTTATAGTATAGAGAGTGACCTGAGGAAGGTGGTGAAGGAGGCACAGCTTACCAGGGTGGATCTCATGCAGGTCCTAGGTCGCCATGACCGGCCACAATTGAACTATGCTGTGAGGCGCGTAAATGTGGAAACGGAAGTGCTACTTGGTAAAGGCATTAGTTTTGTCATGGGGATTGTGCCTCTGGAACACCATTGGAATGTGGGATTTCACTAGGCATGGCCTACACCTAAATAGAAGGGGAAAGGAGTTAATTTCTGAGTTGTTATCTAAAGCTGCAAGCGAGCCCATTTCCAGTGATGAATGGGATCAGGACTGTGCCTTTTTTAGGTTAGGGGCTGCTGGTGAAGGGATGGAAATAGAAGATCAAAGTGATACATATTGTAGATCCACGACGGGAAAAATCACAGATATTAAAGAAATAGATGAAGTTGCTGAAACAATAACTGACAGGGGAAGAACAGGGAAGGAAGGGAATACTGTTGAAAATATAGGCAGCAATAAAGATGTTACTAGTGAACTGTAGAAGTGTAATGAACAAAGTAATAGAATTCGCAAATTTTATAGAGAAACACGAACCAAAAGTAATAATAGGGATACAGTCTTCGTTAAAAGAAGTACTAGACAATGAGTTTTTCCCGATGGTTACAGAATGTACCGCAGAGACAGAGGAGCAATTGGTGGAGGAGTTTTCATATTAGTTAGGTAAAACTACCACAGTTCACTGGTGTTCATAGATCATGACCATGAGTTACTTGGGGTAGATTTCTGGGCTGATAAAAAAGAAAAAATCGGGATGTGGGCTGCTTACCGCAGTGGATTAATGACAGATGAAAATGAGGCTCCTGAAGAGAAACTAAATTCCACTCAGATTTCAGAAGTAAGAATAGAATGGTCATTATTGGAGGGGATTTAAATTTACCAGGTGTAAACTGGGTAGGAAATAAGACTAATAACATTTTCAAATACCTTAATAAGGGAAGGAGGATTTATACAAGTGGTAGAACAGAACACTAGAGTACAAAATATTTTGGATATATTCCTAATAAAACCAGATGATGGCGTTGGGGGGCTGTGAAGTAACTGAAGAAATAAGTGATCATGAAACTGTTCTTATGGATATTAGATGAATCAGTGAACCAGCAGCCAAAAATGAAGGGTGAAATAGATACGATTATAAAAAGACACAGAATTCTAACTTGAAAAGATATTTTAGAAAACGTTTCACCAAGTAGGAGGAAGGTACGAGTACGGTGGAGTCAAGATGGGAAGAGTTCAAGGAGATAATAAGAAAGAGGGAAGAAATGTTTATCCAAAACAGAAAATAAATAGAAGTAGAGAACCTGTGTACTATAATAAGAGGGCGATGAGGTTAAAGAGGTTGGTAGGAAGAGAACATAACAACGTTAATAGGCAGCAGGGTAGTAGTGAATATTTAAAACAACAAAACAACAACTTAATAATAGCTAAGAAGGTGGATAAAGATGAATTTATGAAGAGTATTGTCCATTGATTGATGCACCGAGAAATTTCTGTGGCTATGTTAGAAAACTAATAATATTACGAAGGAACTAAGAAAGCTGAAAAAACAAAAAACGTAAGGGGGGCTGGCGTAACTAATATTAGTACAGATATCTTAAAGATAGCCGGATATGACATTGTACCTTATCTTGAAATATTATTTAAATTGAGTCTGGATACTTGCTGCTAACTACAGGACTCGGAAAAGTGCGATAGTAGTACCGATACATAATGGAAGAAATATAGTCGAAAATTATAGGCCAATCAGTTTGACTTCAGTGGTAGGTAAATTAATGGAGAGATTGATATACAACCACATCAGAAATATATTCACGAGGAGAGTAAGTGGTTTTCAAGTAGGCAACTTGGCTTTAGACAAGGATATTCATAGGAATCTCAGTTAGTAGGGATATATGTAAGATATTTCTCATGAAACGCACAAGGGAGGTCAAATTGATAGTGTGGCAGCTAGATCTTTCAAAGGCTTTTAACAGAGTGAACCATAACATGGATGTAAATAAGGTAAATACTATTGGAGTGTATGAGATAGTGATTTGCTGGGTAGAAGAATTTTTTAAAGGGTAGAAAACAAGAAGTTAGGGCAGGAAATGCCGTATCAAAAGAAGTGGAAGTAAAAATGGGGTTGCCACAGGGTAGCGTAAGGGGGCCATTGTTATTCTTTATTGTAATGATTTATTGTGTTGTTAGTTTACTATCAGATATTAAATTGTCTGCGGATGATATAATGCTATATATAAGGATCATAAACGGTTGAGGAGTGTAAACAGCTGCAGGGTGATCTCGACATAATATCTAGTAGGGTTGGTAAAAATGGATGAAGATAATGCAAGAAGAGTCAGCTTACTAGATACACAGATAATAAACTAATGATTGATTATGATAATAATGTGAGGAAAGAACTGCTTGTTGAAGACTTGAAATGTAAATATGTTGGCATTACATTTGATAACAAGCTTAACTGAGCAGGCTCACATTGGACAAGGTGGTAGGAGAATGTTTCAAAATTCTGCATTTGTTGGAAGAGAGTGATGAGGGGATTTACGAGATAAGTAAAGGAATTGGGTAAACTTTGGTCAGACCATTGCTTCGAATATGGTAGTGTAGTATGGGACCCACATTTTGAATATCAAATACAGGAGTTGGAGAGGGTGCAAGAAAGGGCTGCTATATTTGTTCCTGGAAATTACCGCAGAATACAATCTTTAACAGAAATGATAAAAGATGTGGAATGGGATTCATTGTAAGACAGGAGGTGGGTGAAGAGGGTCATGGGAGTGTACAGGGCGAATATTGCACGGAAAGATATTAGTGTAAGAATTAAAACTAATTCATGGAAGGGAACAGATTAGCCATGACCACAAGCTGGCACTCGATTTCAGGCAAAAGGGTGTAGATTCTCTTTTTTTTTGGTAAGGGTATCAGGAATTGGAATGAGTTACCAAGAGAAATGATGAAATAATTTACCAAAAACGTTGAAAAAATTAAAAGTTGAAATTTGTAGAGGGCAAATATAGGTGGGCACAGGAAAGGAGGAAGATGGATGTGTGGGGAAATTACCACCGTAGCGTGTGCTCCAGTCGCAATTAAAATTAATTCAATTCAATTACACCGGACATATACAAACACCATTAACGAAAGCGGCCAGTAAAATATATAAAAAGCAAATATATCGCAATGTTAACACTTTGGTCAAGCAGCAACATTAGTGAAAGTTTTAGTTAAACTGAAATTAACCATAGAACGGAATGAAAATTTAGATTCGTGGGCACAGTGAAGACTATGCGTTATTTAAATTTTTTCAAGTTTTTTTAATGTTATTTTCACTAGCGACATGTTACTAAAAATATAGTTCCATGTTATCGTCCGTGGTGGGTGAACGGTAAACGTTCTGGCCTCGCATTCGGGAGGACGCGGGTTCGAATCCCCGTCCGGGCATTGAGATTTGGGTTTTCCATGGAATGCCGGGATGCTTCCTACAAAAAGGCCATGGCCAAATTCCTTCCCGTTCCTTGTGCACAGTCCCATCCCGCCTCTAATGACCTTAGCCGTCGACGAGGTGTAAAGCATTAAGTAAAAAAAAAGTTCCATGTTTTTTCAGCCATGAAGTTTTCCCATTCTTTTTTAAGAATAAAATGCTACGAAAATCAAACTTATCGAATGTATTCTCTAAATTTAATAGCAGTTACGTAGCTATTAAACTGTGCACTCAACTTCTAACTTTAATATATCTGTGGCCACCACTCGTCTTGGAGAGACAATAACGTTTCTATATTTTGTTTGATAACTCACTTATTATTTATTTGTAACTTACAAATTAATAACACTAATCATTCTTTAATTCTCCGCGAGCAAGGCGAGTACGACGTTCCGTCTTCGACATAATGTTTGTGACTTAAACAATAATCCAATTGCTTGACGATAATCAGGATTTGCGACCAACTGTCGTAAACCTTTGAACACAGAGCGAAAAAGTTTAATTACGTTCAGCGAATCAGGCGCGAGACGCGGCGACCTTGTTTACTTCCTACACATCTGAGAAACCATCAACCACTAATTTTCAAAATTTCTTAATAACCGGACATTTTGTGTCCGGTCCAAATACCTACAGTGAACCGGACAGTCCGGTCGAAAACCGGACGGTTAAAAACCTTACTGCTAGAAGATCCTCAGAAAACGGTTATTTACTGCAAAGGCAATGGACATGGAAAGGAACAATGCCCTCCTATCCTCATCCTGGAAATGCTAGATTTCTTCCCTAGTCATTGAAATATTTATGGCTTTTAAAAAGTTGTGTTTTTAGTTTATAGTCGCATATACCATCACACAGTACGAACACGTTATTTAATTTTATAATGTTCCGCCTATGGAACCACCTGAACCACAGGTTAACAAATATTGACCTATCATGGAGTTCAAACGCACAAGACAGTAAACAAAAACAAAAAAAGTAATGGCGTTCTAAGTAAGCAATTAATTGTTCTCGTCCATTCATAGTTAATGCAGCAATATAACTATTTCTTCCTTTTCAGTCTCGAATTCAATTAGCTAGTCTTATAAGATATATAAAAAAAATATCTTTGTGGACGGACATATATGGCGTGTTTGTTGGCCTTTGCAGAGCAGCTTATTTTCCAGTTTTATTTTACATATAATTCCATAGATGTTAAACATTGTGTGGTTATATGTCGATAAACTGTGCCACGCGAGTAAAAGGGTACATGTATAATTTTGGAAAACTAGTCAGTCTTCTATAACAAAATTAAGTTATTTCTGAAAAAAAAAAAAACAAATTGATATTTTTTATGTTAACTGGAGTGGTTGCGACAAAAGTTAACATGTCTTGAGTGACATCACTCCTTAGTACGTGGTGATGTAAGCAAACCGGTGTTCTGGTAATTTCGTTGATAAAATGAGTTCTATAGTTTGCTAAGGAATAACTTCAAGCGTTCTAATTAGTATTCGACCTCACTCGAGTAAGTGTTCTATGTTCATGTTTATAATCTAATCAAAAGGCATATACTATTATTATTGCCATTATTACTAGTTTAATTGTGATGGACCACTTCTAACACTTATTGATAAATGAAGTTAATTTTCAATATCCCTAGAACTTACTGTCATTAACAATAATAGCGTCATAATTTCCTTTGTACTGTCACGTATCCTATTGACATTCTGAAGGACCTGTAGCAGTCCAGTGCTGCTCTAGCCAGTTAGTTTTCATTGGTTTCACAATACTAGTACACGCTACGCAGCAACTTTTCACTTGGAGCCATTACCGATTTCGTTTCGGTTTCTTTCCATCAAAAATGTATCTGCTTAAATCGCTCCACAACCAATTATACCAAGGACAACGCAGCCATTACATTTGAGTGAACTCACCCCAGTACTAAAATAGATTCGAACCGAGGACAGAGTGCGGCCAACGTGCGATTTCTAATTCTTCTCTGAAGATATTCAGTTACGTTTAGCTTTGCTTTGTTTGTTCTATATGAAGGTAATGATTCAACGTATATTGAACAGTTTATTCGCCTGTCTCTAAATTCTATGGGAAGCTTATTACAGAATTTGATTCCTATATATCTGTGTTAGTTTTTTGTTCTCTTTAACCTGTCACGAGAAATATCTATATCAATCCCTTTTGCAGTAATTCTTTGTGTACTTCCTTCCTCTCTGCATAATTTACCAGCAACATCGACAAACTTTTTCTTTATTAGCTGTCAATTGTTTGTTGTCACCGAGGGTGGTGGGTGAGCGGTTAGAACTCTGGCCTCGCATTCGGGAGGACGGCGGTTCGAATCCCCGTCCGAGCATCCAGATTTGGATTTTCCATGCTTTCACGAAATCACTCCAGGTGAATGCCGGGATGCTTCCTTCAAACGGCCATGGTCGAATTCCTTCCCGTTCCTTGTTCCGAGTCCCATCCCGCCTCTAATGACCTCGACGTCCACGAGGCGTAAAGCAACAAGTAAAAAAAATTTAAAAAAAAATGTTTGTTGTCTGCATAACATCTAGATAACATCAATTTAAAATCCGTGTAGAAACTTGATTATCGAGTACACAAGTTTGCACGTATAGTATAAAAAAAAAACCTTATTAAGATCTTTTTATCAATCCAAAATTGTTTTAGTATTAATTCTCGTGTTTGCAAAAAATTTTTGGAAATATAAAACACCTTAAAAATATATGCCCCGGGTGAGGATCGAACTCACGACCTTAAGATTATGAGACTTACGCGCTGCCTACTGCGCTACCGAGGCTATGGAATTGAAAGGTTACGAGTTAAGTATTAGATTAACTTTTCGTATTTTTTTTTTACATTATTTTCTGAAGTGAATGTAATACGTCAAAATTGAGATTGCAGCCCACTTGTGGTGAAACAACCCGTCAACAAATGGTTCTTTATGAGTGATTTCAAAATCAATTATTTTGTAGATAGAATAAGAGATACACTCACTAATAACGGTGACTGGCTAAAGAACTAGTTTGCTGCTAACCACGAAATATATGAGGTAATGCAACAAATAATAAATTGGTTACATGTTCGAGAAAAATAGTTTTAATAACGTTACCTGCACAGCATTATACCGGGACAAAAGTGTTCTTAAACTCAGCAGTTTAATTTTAACTGTTGAAGGATAATTGGAACAGAATACTATAGCAGAGAAGATTCACGAAACACGATCCATGTTGATGATCTGTGTTATTAATACGGTATCCTATTATTAGCAGTATCCATATTTCTAGCTTTTCTTGCGCGTTTTTGCCGCACGTAGATATTGAAAAAAAAAAATCCACGAAATTGTTTAGAAGTATTGGTTTTGCTTCCATTTTTTCTGAGCCCTTGTTGCAGTGCACTTATTCACAACCTTTAACAAAATTTGGAAAAAAAATACTAAATAAATAAAAATTTATGTCATGAAACCTCTTGCGACTCTATACATTGAACTGAACAAGCTGAACTTAAAGCGTACCGTAAACAAATGTTTAGGTATTGAAGCGAATATGTGTTTCTTATTAACATCCTTTTACACTTCGAACACGTCATCTAAGTCGAGAATAACGCAGAAGTGAAATTGTCAGTTAAATGTCGCCACCACTGACATGAGCAATGGCTATTAAACTTGGCATGAAAAGAAATAAGTTTCAGCTGCTACACATTGGTTAGTCATAGAAATATTTGATTTTAAGAAGAGATATGAGCATGCTATCAAAACCAGTCCACAAACTGTTTGTATTCTGATTACATCAATAGATGCATCCAGGGCCGTATTAAGAAGGCGCGAGGCCCGTAGCATTTGCTGCCTCCTGCTACGTGGTTAATCCGGTACTGGATGCATCGCATAGGATACACAGGAATATTCTAAATGAAATTTCGGTATCACGCCAATACGTCGGAACCTACAAAAATTGTCCTATCGGTCTTAAGTTTAGTACATACATTCCTTAGGCGATAATATTTGATTTAATGTGTATAACGTAAGCTTCGAATGCGTGAAAATGAGGAAAAATCACTTCAAATGCGGGTAGATGCACACATGTTATTAAGCAAGAAATACACGTTATTACATGTCGATATTTTTTATGTGTGTTTCTTACTCTTAATTCTTGGTCCAGGCTGCATTTCAACCTAATCACAACTGCTATTATCAAAAAATAAAACCAACTTAAATGCTGTGTATCAAACATTCGTTACGGTAGACGTCATGTTTTTCCCTGTAAGGTAGGCTGCCATGCAAAGAGATTAGCTGTGGTGCTGAATTATATGGAGGAGAAGTGACGTTAAATCGGTGAAGCAAGCACTAAACTCTCCCGCATGGTGGCAGCACCGGCAGCGACCATATGGCGCTTCCCAACAATTAAGGTGTTCACATTGTGGTAGGTGCAGTGATTATTTCATTTAGTATTGTGTATAAGTGTTTAAAAATGCCAGCTTGTGTTGCGTACGGTTGCACAAATAGGCCAGACAGGAAAGAACCTGGAATATCATTTCATAAGTAAGTTGAATTGTAATTATCGATGTTGAAGTGAGCGGTAAAAACCGCAAACTTTGCAGCACGTCTATAAATATTTAGTCATAGCTCTCAATGGGATGACTTTGTTCTCAAATTTTTCTTGGTGTAGTGTAGAAAATCAGCAAACTTGCTATTTTGCACATAATAGACTAGCATTATTTTTTAACGAGTGTTTAAATGAGATTTAAAGGGGCGTGTTTTACTTCGCGATTCAGCGAATTTACTATTACGATTTCTTTCGTCACGTTGCTGATTATACTGACAATGGATGTTGAAATTAACTGTTATGTGAGAAGCTGTGAGTTTTATTAATTTTTTAAATAGCTATTTCAGGCCGTTGACTTAGGTTATTTTTAAAGCTTCATATAAGACTTGTTTCTGTTTGTAAATACGTCTATACCTATTTTTTACTGATTTTGAAATCTTTCTCATCTATTTATGTCGAAACAGGTTCATGCAGAAATAAAAATGGGCTTCATAATGTAATATAACACATTTTTGGGTGCTCAGAAAAAGGGAGGGGGGATTTATAATTAAATCCTGAAAATTGAAAATACATATAATAATGCTGCTAAAAGGGGATCTAATGG
>JARYHS010008075.1:189825724-189894737 GCA_031002005.1 Vandiemenella viatica
TGATTTATTTTATAGATCTAGATTTAAAATGTGGAACCAGTTGTCACACTTCGAAAGGAAATTTAATAAAAAGTAGGTAGCTCTATAAGCACGAAAAATATGTATTCACGGCAATAATTACATAAATTTAAAAATAGACCTACTATTTTTCTTTCATTCGTATATTTTTTATTTTTCTGTTCCAAAGATGTTATTTTTTCAGATAAATAGACAGCCAAAAATGGGGTCCATCTGCAACTACAGGAATGCCTGCCATGCAATGAGCTGTTTATACAACAACAGTAAAGGCGGTTACAATTCTGACGTAATGCAATTGTTGTTCGGTCAGTGTTGGGCCAAGCTCTGTGTGTCACCAATACAGCGGCCAGATTCGGCCCCGGTCCATTAATCCGTCGCTCTATTTCGGAGGAGCCGGACACACAGTGGTCACCGTATAAACCGCTGGCTTTGAGTCTGGGTGGCCGAGTTATCGCCACTAAGATTCATTGAGCTAGAGATGAAGTCGAGATGACAGCCATAAATTTCTGGTACACAGAACAAATCAATTCACACACCATTCTTCAAAGCGGTGAATCATTTTTATTGTATGACTTTTTATGGCTGGGGAGATAACTGCAGTAGTTCGGCCGCCTAGTGGCGTAGTTATGAACCCTCGCGTCTTCCCACTCTGTCCTAAGCACAGTTCCATTGGCGAAGGGTTGCCAACTGTGAAACGAGTAATCCGTTTTCTGTGTGATAAGAGCATAGTTTTTGTTACGGGTCTTCCGTCTTGGAACTAAGCAAAATGCTTTTTCTTTCTTTTTTCCAACCGCAAAGACATTTCGTATTATTTTAAGACATCGTCAGTGCCATATATATGTTAGACTCAAAGACCGGAAACATTCATTGAGCCGAAAAAGCGACCAAAACTAGTTGTGGTTTCTGGATAACGGCCACAACACGTTGTGGCTTATCAGTATCTAATTCTCTGTGTTCACGACGAACGCATTTAATATATATGATTCTTCTTACCCGCCGCGTTACAAAAGACTAAAAACAAAAACGTGAGTCGACATGTGAAGAATGCGACCTGGACCAAACGCGAATTTCGCGTTGTGGCCGTTTTGAGTTAGCCGCAAATCGTTCTGGCTATTTTTTGTCAGTTCTATAACGCTAATAACGTGTTGTGGTCGCTTTCAAGAAACCATAACGAGTTGTGATCGTCTTTTCGTTCAACGAGCATTTTTGGTGTTTGAGCCTACCATACATGTTTTGTGCAATGGGTGAACTATATAACTATAGTTTTTGGTTATCGGTAAGTATGTGTTTGTTAGAAGTTCTATACCAGGTATAAGTAGATAGTACAACCAACCCATGTAAAAAACTCATTAATGACCATTATGGTACACAAATATATGTGTGCATATATATGTTACATAGGGAAATGAAAACAGAATTTCGTTTAGTAGCAACTACAAACCGTTATCACAACAAATAAGAAATCTAGGTCAGTATCGTCTAGATCAGGGTTGGCCAACCCGCGGGCCGCATACGGCCCACCTTGAATATAACCGGCCCGCGAGATCCATCATTCTTTTACAAAATACATTTATTTTATAATTTGAAAACAAAGGTATTAAAATTACATTATTTGTGCATCCATATATTAAAAAATTAACTGTCGAAATCATGAGAAAAAATTAACTTTGATTTTAAATAATATTATTGCGAATATATAATTTATATGCGGCCCGCGGAGTCATGATGCATTTCCAAAGTGGCCCGCAAGATCATTTGGGTTGGCCACCCCTGATCTAGAGTTTATTTGTGAAATGGTTAAACCATGATACGGAGATTGGGTACTGCTCAGCATTTGCCAATGCGATTATGGGAGACCTCTATCAGTCGACCCTGGGATTCGAACCTGGGACCTAGGCCATGGTGTTGGCTCTATATCGCGCGAAGCCACACTGGCGGCTAAAACGATGAATGCAGCTGTCCGTTCAACGTCCTGCGTAACGGGGCAGCCTGACAGCATGATCAGGGGTGTAGCTACTATGGGGCTAGGCGGTGCAGTGCACCGGGGTCCCTATGCTCAGGGGGCCCCAAGCATACCTCTGGGGGCCCCAAAGCGCAGTTCAGAGGCCCACGAGCCTTCTTTGGCAAACTGGCGACCTTTTTTTTAGCTCTACAGTCGTCTAAGGGGGCCCCTGAGACACAGGAAGCCCCTCACTAAGGGCCCTCTCACTGCTCAGGGGGACCCCCAACCATTGCTCAGGGGGCCCCTAAGCACAACTCAAGGGCCCCATCCTCAGCTCAGGGGGCCCTTACCAGCAACACAAAGCAAAAAAAAAGGGCCCAAAATAATTTTTTGCACCGGGGCCCTTGTTGACCTAGCTACGCCACTGAGCATGATCTGAGTTTGACTTGTTCACCAAACCAAAAGTGGAACTATTAATCTTCTTTTGTTTCAGCTTAGTGACCACGCTTATCCAACCCACATAGAAGTCATCTAATTACTCAATAATCTAATTTACACCTTCATAACTGAGACCGCCAGCTATACCTGTCTACTGACATCAGATAATCCACTTTCAATGCACCACTATAAAGCACGGTCAAGATCGAACAGCATTCTCTTTCTATGATGAAAACTAAACTGCTTTCCCTCATAATGGTAACCGCTCCGTATCGTGATAGCACAGTGGCGAAAAGCAATCAGTTACTTCGGTACAAAATTGTTGTCTGGTCTGACTGTCGACTTGTTAAGGTCATTACATGAGAGAGTACTACAATTTTTGCCGTAAAATGCTGACAGATAAACGTCCCCCCTTTCCTGGCGCTCATCACACTCTTTAAACTTCGCTTCGTACATTCTACTTACTCTTCTCTGGCTAACATTCTTAACTATTTCGTCTCTTTCTGAATATCAGAACGTCTTATACATTTTAACAGAGAAGTCCCTCTCATCTACAGCATTAATTCAAACAGCAAATCTTATAGAGAAAACTTGAAGCTATTGAAATGACATTTCAGGCAGGATAGGGTACAAAAAGTCTCTTTGGATAGTACTGTATCGACTGATATTAAATTTAATAAGGAAATAAACTTTTATTATTATATTATGAAGGAAACTCTTGAGGTCAGAAATATCCCTACTACTAATGACTGAAGATTTATTTCAGATGACATAATACTCCAGTTAAATCGAAATTAATAGAACGTCACCTGAATCACAGCTTAATTAGTCGAATGTAATGCGTGTCGGATGCCAAAACGTACGATTTTCATGTAAGATCCGTATTTGTAAATGATAATTACATCTATCTGACATTACAGTCGATATTGGTGGGGCGATGTATTGCAACTACGGGACGACAAGGTATAAATATGACGAAGTATCCTATTTATTTATGTTCCTCGCATGTAACCGAATTAAGAATTAACTAAATTTTCGCTATAAAACATTACATTCGTCCTGTATCCCTCTTTGATTTTTTCTTTGAGTTTGCCTTGTGAATTTGCGAGAGTGAATTATGAGTTTAGTTCTATGATTGTCAGTTCAACAGTATATAGTATGTCGGTAGATCCGACATGCGCAGTTTGCAGCCTAAGTAACCGACACCTGCCAGTTGTTGGGGGCAATCAGTTCGCCTCTGGTCTTTGTCCGAGACCACGACCGCGCTAATCCGAGTCCACTTGATGGCGCAGAGAACCCACCCCTCTGCAGTAAGGCTTCGTTCCCGCAACCCAACACCGCCCGTAACCAGACGCCTTCCATTAACTTCCCTCGCCGTGATGAACACCCACCTGAGTCAAGCAGCAGCAGCGCGCAGACGAAGAGCAGGGCTGTCTTGAGGAGCGCCATGGTGTTCACTGAGCACGCGCGGTATAACGGAACGGGCACACTACGGAACCGTCTCCAGCTGATGTTACGCGCACCGCCGACACAACTCGACTGGGAGAGCGCGGCGCGGGGAGACAGTCGAACGTCGCGGGTCCCCCACCGCCCGGCGCCCAGCGGTGACGTCACAGCCCTCCGCGAGGCTGGTGGCGCCGCCGCGACGGGTGGCGCGCAGTGGAAACTTCTGTCGTAGGTTACGAACATTGTTCGCGAATGCTTCACAGATATTATTTACTGCCCTAACAAAAGATATTAAATATTTTGTGTGGTGCCAGACTCCCAAGACACAGAAAGTTAAACAATAAATTAAAGTATCAACGGAAATGCAACACCAAAGGAGTCGAAGTGAACGTGAGAGTGCCAAAGGGTAGTTAACATATTGGGACCATTGCATTCGTTATTCTACTGAATGATTGTGTTGATGGCTTACTATAAGACGATAGATTTTTTGCAGATGACATAATGTTATATAATACGATCAAAACGCTCGAAGACCGTAAACAGCTGCAGGGTGATTTCGACAGTATCTAACTGGGGTGATTTTGACAGGATATCTAGCTGGTTGGGTCAACGTGAGATGAGGATAAATGGAAATGAGAGTCAACTCATTAGGTACAAAAAAAAGGTTGATTTTGATTATAAATTGGGGAAGGAATTGCTTGTTGAAGACTTGAAATCTAAATACCTTAGTACATACCATTTCATAACAAACTTAAAGAGGGCTGCTCACATTGAACAGGTGTTAGGAAAGGGTTTTTAAATCCTTCACTTGTTCGAATTGTTGGAAAGATTGATGAGAGGATGTACCAGAGAAGAAAGAGAATTTGGTTACAAAACTCTGATACGTTGATGTAGTATGGTACCCACATTTTGAGTATCAAAACCAGGAGTTGGAGAGGGTGCAAAGAGGGGCAGCTAGATTTTTCTCTGGAAATTACCGCGGAACACAATCAGTAACTGGTATGATAAAAGAACTGGAATAAGATTCACTGGAAGACGGGAGAAGGATGAAGAGTCATGACAGTGTACAAGGCGTAAATTGATGATGAGGCATGGAAAAATATTAGTGTAAGAACTGAGAGAGGTGTTTGGAAGGGAAAAATGACCATGACCACAACTGGCACTAGATTTCAGGCACAAGGGTTGGGAAGATTTGCTTTCGTAGTTAAGGGGTGAGGGACTGAAATAAATTACCAAGAAAATCTTGAATAATTCAGCAAATCGCAGAAAGAATTTAAAGTGAAATTAGTAGAGGGTAAAAGTAGGTGGGAAAAGGAAATGGAAAACTGTGTGTCTATTGAAATTGCCACCAGAGTACGCTACATCGCAGTTAAATTATATTAAGATTACACCAGCTAAGCAAAAATGAGTATAGGCCCTAGTGTAAATGTTACCAATTACAGAGTAATGGCTGTTGCCAGTAGGGTTTTTAGTTTTTTTTATATATACATTTGTTCTTGAAAGAGGAAAATAAAGAACATAAAAAAGTATTTTAAAAATTAGGCATTTATTACCTTAAATACATGTTGTTTTCGTGCTCTGCGGGACTAGCTAGCTATTAACTTTTGGTTTCCTTTCAAAGTGTAATAACTGGTAGCATATCCTAAATCTAGATTTTTAAATAATTTATTTTTAATTCATTTTAAGGACGCTCTGTTTCTCTCTTCCCGCCATTTTTCATTCATTACGCTTTCGTTGAAAGCTGTTATGACTGGAACAGTAGTAGCTACGAAACAGTTATTTTTATTTATATTTGAAAATTAACCACGTGCCTTTTCAAGCGAACATATCTCAGTTGTGTCGTGGATCGATAACGATCCCTTTCAAAAAAAGTAGATCAAGAATCTATGTTTAGTATCGTTTCGTCATAAGCACTCATAAGTTGTCTGAAAATTAATTACGAACATAAGCGTTCCGTTCAATGAATTGTATATTTCACCAAAAACAAAGTATTTCCGCATAATTTATAGTTAGCACAAACTACTGTATACTGACCAAACAAAATATGATACTTTATTGTAAAGTATGGTTAACCCTAGTGGCAAGTGACAAAACTCTATCCAATGCATTGCTGAACCGCTTGGAAGAACAGGTAGTGAGTATCAGCCCAGTGTGCCTAAACAACATTCGCAATGTGTGAACGAAGGCTTTCCCGGCGTGTAGCTACATTGTAATCTTCGCGGGTTCGTTGCCGGATTGTGTGCAAAAGACGAGCTTTCGGCGACGAACTCTGCCGCCATCTTCAGGATGGCTGGCGCCAGAGACTGGCTTTGGCTTTGCAGCTCTGGTCGTCACAGCGTGAGCACCAAGCCTGAAGATGGCGGCAGAGTTCGTCACCGAAGCTCGTCTTTCGCACACACAACCCGGCAGCGAACCCGTGAAGATTACATTGCAGCAGTCGCAATAAAAATATGGAGACGCAGCTAAATTGCACAATGAGAACAATATCTAAAGCTGCAAAATCTACACATACACAATAGCTATCTGTACTTTCTAATATCCATCTACTACATCTTCGAAAACAAGCGGCTTTGAAAAAAAATGGCAGAAATTTTAAGAAACACACTTATTTCAATACAGCAGAACTTTGCATATTATTCTCAAAAGGTAAAAAAAAAATCCTCACAAACACTAATCCAAGATCCTATAAGAAAGCCTCTTGAACTCAGCCTAATTAGGAAAACCTGGACGACGCTGAACCGTGTGAGAACAGGCCACGGTAGTTGCAACTACAGATGCACAGGTGAGGAATAATAGAGAATTTTTGTTACTACTGTGGAAACCAACAGCAAGCAATATACCACATCACCGTGGAATGTCCCCTTAGAAGATTCAGTAGATAGCCAACAACTGAATTGCTGAAAATTCTCAACATCAGTATGTGGAATAATCTTAGTGTTGCGTTACATCTACATAAATAATTAAGTTTGTAATTATATGTATAAATACTGTATACTTATGCCATATGAAATAAATAAAAGGAAGTTTCACAAAAGGAAGTTGCTGCATAGAATAAATTTTTAATTTAAAATTAATCGTGAGATATATGTCAGTTTTCTAATAATTTTCCGATATTTAAGAGAAGTATGCGACTCTGCTGATAAACACACTTTCTTCGACAAACTCGAAGAATTGGTTCAAGTTTATGTCGAGATATGACGTCACTAACTTGCGATACAGTTATTGTATCAATGCGCGTGTGATTGAAACTATGATTTTGTGAGATCGTGGTTAAGTTAGGTTGAAGTGCAGCCTGAACCGGAATGACAACTGAAACTTCAGTTACAATATAAAGCGCGAGAATTTAGTTGCTATCAGTAATTTAAGCTAATTTCATAAGCGTCATGTTCGTTGCATCACGTTGTGACGTCATCTATCGTGATGTAAACTTCTCTCGAGGAACTTGCAGTAAAAAAGAAAAAGAAAACTTTGGTAACAAATACACTGTCGAGAATGAAGTTCCACGGAGAAATATCACAACACTTTCTAATCAAAAGTGTATTCATGCAAAGATTTAGTCGTCTCCATCACTTTTCAACTGTGCTCTTGAAAAAGTTATAAGACGATAAAATATAAAGGTCGAAGAAATGAAATTCGGCAACAAGATCTGAAAATCAGAATCAACTGTCTAGCTTCTCTATTGGATACAGCAACAGAACAAATAAACGTTTGAAAGAGAGAACTATAAAAGCAGTAGTGGATACCACAAAAATTAAAATTTTCTAAAAGTTCTAAATATAAAACACTGAAAAATTAGTAAATTAGTTTAAATTTCTTCTAGAAATAAATCAGTATAATGTTTTTGATCAGGAAAGGGCCAGAACGTATAAAATCAGGTGTGTCTGGCGAGGTTGAAAACTCGAATGAGTATATTTTTATACAACCAAAAACAACACACAAAATTATTTTTTATTATGAAGGGATATTTTTACATACATAATATTCGTACATATTATTGGTGATGCTTAAAAACAAATAAAAACATTTTAATTAAATTATTATAAAATGCTAAAAATTTCTATTAATATGAAGAAATAATTCGTGGGCCTGATTGAAAACAGGAGACGGGCCACTGGTTTACATGAAGAGGCAAATAATAAAGCAAGATTTCGAAAAATTGTCTATTTCACAACGAAAAATCAATAGCACATTTGGATGCATAGTTCAGCCGTTAGACTCAGATTATCTTTGGTCACTATGCGACTATAATCGTTGGCTTTTTATCTCATAAGTACTGAATAATCGTTGTACTTCCATGAACACTAAAGCCGTGTAATGTTTAATGACTCACTGAATGACCTCTTTTCATAGCGACGTAAATCGATCCAATATTCGTTACGCAAGGGGAAGCAGGGATCAGCACGACACGGCTGAATTTACTCACTCATAAGTAACTTATTTATATCGAATGCAAATTTAACCTTAATGCGTCTCTAATACAAAGTAAAAAGGCCTTCACATTCTCCTTTTCTGAAAGGCTGGCCGTGTATTCATAGAAAGCGGGAAAAATTATTGCGTGTGTTGGTGTACTTAAAGAAATAAGTCTAAACTCAAATGTGTGGAAATGAGTGTCTGTGCCAATATTCAAAGCATATCTGCAGAATACCATCCTGTGACTATTTCTGCTGATTATAGAATTACTCAGCCCTTCAACATTCTGACTTAAATCGTTACGCCGAAAGACAGTAATGTATTTATGCAACCACCGTGTAATGTTGGCAATAACGAAAAAAAAAGGGGTCCTTTTGTTTGAGAGCTTTTCGGAAAAAAAATATCTGTAAGAATGTCATAAAAAATTACCGTGATATACTGGGATATGTGAAAACTGCGTCCAGTGAAATTTTCGGCCAACCTAATATCTGCGAAATCTGCGGCCAATACTTGTTCTCTTTGTGTCATGCCGCGCCGTCCTAATCACTCTAAACGCCCCTTTAGAACCCGACTTGGTCTCACTAAATCGTGGCCTGGAAGTTTTTACGTGAACAAATCATTTTACATTACACGCCCGAAACAGCCAAGCTAGTTACTAATATTTTTTTTTGATAGACATGCAAATGTTTCACAGGTTTCTTAGTCTTAGACTTTTTTCGCACTCGTTACTGAAAGCTGAATATTTTTGCTGATCTGCAACACTGTTCGGAAAATCCAGTGCGGTACTAACTAGATCGGAGCGGCCGAGGTAGTCTAGAAGCGGCCATACACGATCGCCCCATCCGTCCAAATGGAGCGATGTCACTCCATTATCGTGTCGTCTGTGGGGAAATTTGATGTGGAGACGTTAACCCACGACTGCTGATGGTAAAATATTTTTTCCTGCACTAGTAATGTGAGGCAAAGGGAGATTTTGCATGAAATCTACTACGATTCTGTAAGTATCTGGCTCGTTATTACAATTCTTTTCTACGTCTTTTAAGCAAGAATAAAACTTGTGTTTTAATTACAGTTATAAACTTTAAAACATCTGTAGTGTCAACCTGCTGTTTAGAAACATTGGCTACAATTTTAAAACCTATTAAACAATGATTTTTTATACTTTTTACTATAGGCTCGTCATTAAGAAGTGTCCCATTTCTAACCAATTTCGGCAGAAACGTTAAGAAACCTTTCATAAGCGACGTAAATTATTACTACAAACGTAGCAATCCGCTCAGAGCGCCGGCGGGGCGGCTTTTAACAATACAACCAGTTTGATCCTATTCTATAATAAACATACCGCTACAGCATTGTTGAGAGTTCTGGCCCTGGGCGCAAATTTCACTGGGCGCAGTTTTTGCGACACCGATATACTGAGGTCTCAGTATTGTTCATTCCCAAGACTGCTCTTTCATTAGATCTCTTAACCGTTCAGAGAGCTATGCAAAGAAATTCAGACTATATCCCCAGAGAATTTAATTTAATTCGAGCACATGTCTCTTTGGCAATTTCCCTACACTGCTACACTTTTACCTTTACGAATTTTAATTTTAAATTCCTTTAGTGTTTATGGTAAGTTGCTTAGCACATCCCTCGGTAATATATTCCACTCCCTAACCTACACTTCCTTATGCCTGAAACCAAGTGCCAACTTTTGATCATGGTTCCATGCATTACTATTAATTCTTCTGCTGCGATCCATCCAAGTCTCATACCAATATACTCTTTATACAGTCTCAACACTATATTTACCCTCAACCTCTCTTCCAATTACTCTCAACCCAGCTCCTATATCACATAAATTATTGACGGTGTTCTTTGGTAATATCCACAAACTGTAACTCTGAATTTCTATAAGTGAGAAGGAATAGTTTCCTTGTTCTCATTAATCTAACATAGTATAATATTATGTGCATTCTTTTCTATGTATTTTCTGAAAACTTTCTGTAATTATGTTCCACGCTGTTTCCTTTACGAAGATCAAGTTTCATTAATTCGAACAATAAACCATTTAGAATACATTTCTACCGCTACTACAAATGTAAGAATCTTCTATCAAAGCTTAAAAATTAAATTATCTATACCAACTTATGTTTATAAGAAATTGTAACCATTCCTAGTAAAAAAAGGAAATCTGCCAACATGAGTAGCAAAACATTTCCAGGTTTCGCAATTTTATTATTGGCATGTTTACAACGATATAACGTTCAACAATATTATAATAGATAAAAATATATAGCGATATATTTCTATTACGAATACGTTGTCCCGATATGCTAAATTTCATGTAATTTCGTTGATTATTGCCTGACGGACCGTGCACACAAATGTCGATTTACAACACACACAAAACGCGAGCTGAAAAAGCAGGATTAATTGAAGGTAAACAGATGTTAGAAACAATTGTGGAAGAAATCGTAACAAAATTCTGTGAAGAAATTTCATTGCTGCGATAATATATTCATCGAAGAACCTGACAAATAGACAAATGTCCTTGACGTGAATTTTTTTTCTTAGTGCTTTACGCTTCGTCGAATGTGGAATCGTTTTCAGTGTTTTAAAAGGACTGGAGCAAAGAACGGGAATGAAAACGGTCATGGCCCTTTGAAGGGACCATCCCGGCATTCGCCTGGATTTATTTTGAGAATACACGAAAAAACGAGATTTGGATGGGCGGATGGGGATTCAAAGTTTCCCCGAATACGAGGCCAGAACTTTACCGCTCACCTACCACGCTTTATGTTTACGCGTTTAATACAAGAAGACATGGGAAATATGAAGTAAATAAAATCAAATAGAACTTCTCCTAAATGAAGTTGCACTGGAACCACGCAAGAAAGTTTTTTTTTTTTTTTTTTTTTTTTTTTTTTTTTTTTTTTTTTTTTTTTTTTTTTGAAGAGGTAATGCTCCCGGTAAATTGCCGTGTCCTGGTTTTTATCTGCCGAAGTTTCTTCAGAAATGCATCAGCCCTCTTCAAGAAAAAACTGCGCTTAGATGTGCTTTTACACACTTTATTAAGCACTAATAACGGACGACCTAGAAATAGGCCGAAGAAGTTCGGCTGATACATCGGCAATTAATACAGGACGCAGAACCATCGCGAGAAAATGGGACTTATTTATTCCGGTCGCAGACTCCTTGGATTTTATTTGTTTTTAATTACATCGCAAAGAAAAAAATATGATTCTGAATGCAAATTGGTAATTTTTTATAACAATAGGACAGGTTGAATTTTGAAAAAAAAGAAGGCAACCTACAACTGCAGGGCCGTTATTTGGAACTGATTAAATTACCACGCCAGAACTGTTTCGAGCCCCCCCAATTTGGAAACCGCGGTAGTTCGAGGAGCGTCAATACTCTACCGTGCAACGAGACAACGGGAGTATCACGATGCTTCTAGAAACAACCACGTGACAACACGTACTGAGCAGATCGGCCTAGGTACCATGAGCGATCAATGTTCAGCTGTGTCATCACAGACACACAGTTCCAAATGGAATATAGTTTCAAAATTGTATATATACTTGGAACTGGTGTTTGAAACTCGTGTTATATGAGGTCAGATAAAATAGATTAATTCTGGTGAAAAATCTATACAAGAAGTGTTGTATATTAACAGGGTAGCAGGAAACGTAATTATAAAGGAGATGATGAGAGAAACATGTAAACAAATTGAACCATTTTTCTGTAAAACTGTAATAAATTTCAGTTGCTCTCGCTTGCTTTGCTCCGTAAAGACCCGACTGTTCTGCCATCTGCTAGCGTCACGCTTAACCTCAGTTGGCAGCGCTGCATTACTTATGCTGACGTCACAGCGGAGATAACCGCCAGATTTGAGATGCGTGGACTACGAGAATCAGAAAATGGCTCGGAAATGGCCTATATATAAAGCTGCAGTGTCACTTAATTGCTTCTGTAAATGTCAGTCAGTCAAAAGTACGGTGTAGAAGTATGAGGTAAATAATGAACATTATTAACTGGATTGCACATGATAAATTATATTGATATTTTTCCTTCGTTCAGAGAATGAAGTAGACGCGCTCTTTAAATAAACAGAGCAACGAAGAAAAAAATCTGTTGCATTGGGAGCCATTTTTCATTATGTATTTATAATGAACTTTGAGGTCAAACAAATTTTCGAATATTTCGTTTGATGTAAACAGAATAAAAATTTTAGTGATTTAACAGAAAGAATATTGACACATTTATTACAATATTTAAATGAAAAGTGACAATACTGCTATTTTTTTTTACAAAATGCTCGCAGTAATATAAGGGTACCGCTGCATTTTCCCTTCCGTTTGACGTAGAGAATAACACACTAAGATAATTGACAACAAACGGGAAGTATGAATTCTTCTCCCCTATAACAGTTCAAAACTTCTGCAACCAAACAACATCAACTTAAATGGTATTTAGTTGGAATCATCGTCCGACCATACAGATTCGGTTTCAGATATCAGTCCAGGCGAATGTTGGTATGGATCCAGCAAAAAGCTACGACCGAATTTCTTCCCGTTCCTCGTTCGCAGTCCACTTCCGGCTCTAATCACCCTGATGTCGACGAGTCGAAAAATTGATCTTTCACTAACTGTCCACTACTTTAAGCATTTCCGTCACATCAAAGTGGAAAAACTTACGGAAAATGTTTGGATTTTTTGTCAGTAAACAGGGTGCTAGTTAATTAATTCTCAGTAAACAGGGTGCTAGTTAATTAATTCTCACCTAAGAATTATTAGTAAAACTCTCACTCAGTATGGTTTATTTTTGAAAACGGTGCATACGTAATTCGTCACATTATTGAATTAAGTAAACCGAAAGTAAAAAGTAGAGTTTCAATTATTACTTTACAAATAGAAAGGCTACTTATTTCAGATATATTTTGTATAACTTTAAAATAAAAGACAGTTTATGTAAACTCCATTACAACAGCTTGGTGGCCTTTGACTTTCTCTACGTTTATTTCAAAAGAAATGGTAATAGTTCATAAGTGTCAGTATAAAATAACTCAACTCAACTCCTGAAAATTTTGTCAAAGCAATTCGTTAATCTGCGATGGTCCCAATGATGACAACCAGCCCACGAATATTATTTATTGTTTAATTTTCAGTGGTTACTATGACGTTAGTTCTGACCCTGGTCCCAGCAAATTAAGACAACATTCTGCACAATATTTGGCAGGACACTCCCATATCCGGGAGAGGAGTGGCGGCCATGCTGTTAATAACAAATGACAAGCGTAACGCGGTGACGCAAGCTAACACAATTGGCTGCCTCTAGGTGTGGCGTAGAACCAATGACGTTGTCGGCTTGTGTCATTGCTGATACGCTTTCCCGTATTTGCGGAGAGTAACGAATTTGACCACAGCGGAACGAGGATAGTGTTGAAAATCATATGAATCGGAAGAAACGACGCAAAAGGTCCAGCGAAATCTGAGTTCAAGACGGTGCTGATATTGCTTCCAGGGTAGAACAAAGTATGTTAATCACGTATCCAGCCCGTCAAGTTGAAATTACAAACTACTTTGTAATACCTGTTTCCAAATTTCACAACGATAAACGGTTATAACGATCATTTACTGATAGGCCTACCAACGTGAGAGACAGAACCCTAAGCTCAAATTGTCTAATTATTTTCTAAATTTAATTTATTTGCAGTCATGTACCAATTTTCCTACGCACCAATATTCCCGTTTGTTGCTTTTTATCTTAATTCCACACCTGCCTGTTTTTGCCTTTTACGAATTTTAATTTCAAATTCTTACCGAGCGAGGTGGGTGAGCGCCTTCAGGAGAACGCGGGTTCCAATCCCCGTCCGGCCATCCAGATTTCGAGTTTCCATGGTTTCCCGTAATCACTACAGACGAATGTCGGGATGGTTCCTTCAAAAGGCCATGGGCGAATACATCCCCGTCCCTTGTGCCCGTTCCTTCCTGTTTCAGATGACCTTGACGTCGACGAGGCGATAGTAAATTGTTCAGCACGTTTCTTAGGAAATTATTCCAATCCATGACCATCTTTACTTATCTTGCCAATCTTAATCATGCAGCTTCCAGCAGTTCAATATATAGTTTCTTCTTCTTCTTTGTTAAATCATGATACAAATGTTAAGTGTGTATAAATCACATATTTCAATGATTTTTCTATCATACGATGCCATACGTGTGTGTTCAGAAATAATGGTTTCAGCATTATAATATTTTTTCATTACATTATCATTTCTATCTAATTATGTTAGTTTATCAAACACGTTTCGCGCTACCACCTTAAGCTAACATGAAAAAACGTTAGTTTCTTATCAAACTAGGCAGAGATAAACGACCTTCCAGGCATCACAGGATTTGGTGAAAAATCAGGAACTGATATTGTAGTACTGAGAAAATTCTGAATAAACATAAGTATGTTGACTGTATGAGATAACATACAATCTGTGGAAATTAACGCAGAACACGATCAATGATTGATGTGGCAAGGGAGTTGGATTGGGATTAACTGGGAGACCGGAGGAGATTAAAGAAAATGCTGGGAGTGTACAAGGCATAATGAGGTTTGGAAGAATAATGGTAGAAGAATTAGAAGCAGTGCATGGAAGAGAAAATATGACCATCACCCTAGCACACGGTTTCAAGCAGAAGGGACTGGGACGGTGTTTAGTGCGTGTGTGCAGATGAAGAGGTTAAGCGCAAGATAGGAAGGGATGGAGGATAGTATCAAACCAGTCGAGAGACTGATTACAGCACAATAACAATACCAGTAATAATAATAAGATAATAAATAAAATACAATAAGAAAGTATAAATGGATAACTAAGTAAATTGCGACTGGAACGTTCGCTCTATCTCAATTAAATAAAATTACATACAATATAACCATTTTCCATAAACCCAAGTAAGAAATAACGGGCTTCGTGGTATGTGGAAAAAAAGTCAACATACAACAATTATTTAATCAAGCAAACGGATGCGTGCGGATCCAACACTGCACTAAATCCCTGTAGCTACGGTATTTAATAACAGCTACATCACTCCTACGACGAGCAACAACTATTTTATTGCTAACTGAAAAATATTCATAGAGTACAAGAAGTTATCTTGTAAAAATTCTTTTACATTTTTTCTAAATTTTTTCCTATGGCCTGTCAAACTTTCGATGGATTGTGAGGTTGTCGAAGATATATACTGTACTACTGTTGAATATCAGACTCTAGTTTAAACAAACGCCAATGAATTGTCTAGTGTTGTAAAAAACGGTTTTTTTCTGACTTGAAAAAAAAATGAATGAAAAAAAAAAACTGTGAATAAAACGTTTTTTTTTCTGGGACATGTTTTTTTTCTTAATTACTAAAGTTAAAATTCTTAAGGCATTTATCGTTTAATATGACTGTTTTAGAGTTTAAACTAAGTACTTATCTTAATTTTTAAATCTACTATACTTTTCTGGTTCAGTAGGAATAAAAAAAACAAAAAAATATTGGCAACATTGACTGAAGTTTTCTTTTACGAACGGGGACTTCCTGAAAACGCTAGGTTGCGCGAGAACGAATCCCCGTTCTCCATTGTTTGGATTGATACTTGCTATTTGAATTAGTGCTGCCAGCACTGTGAATTTATCTGTAGACTTACGGATCTTTTCAAAAAATTAGGAATTTTATATTTATCTATGGTGTTTTGCCTCTTTTTATTACTTATTGTGCTTTCCTTATATTCGTATACTTGTTAAACTCGCAGCGTGTAGCGATACTGAGTCATTAGATTGTCAGTAATTATGAATCCTTTCCTTGCAACCGTTGGCATAAACCAACGATTGAAAAGAAATAAAGCTCCTATTTTGTGTGAAAATAGATTTAATTTCATACTTAAAAGACCTTAATACAGAACTATCGACGCAGTCTTTATGCACATTGTGTACTTTGCTCACAATTTAAAATTGCAATCTCGAAAGCTTTTGCGTACAATACAACCAGTAAAAGAAAATGTAACTGTTTCTTAAGTTATGGATCTAGAGGAGACAAAAGAAGAAACAGAAAATTCCGACTGCGACCGAACTAGTGTTGGTATTACTCATACTAGTGAATGTGGTACTGACATAGAGGATGAATAAAAAATTGATACCTATGGATATACATTTATGAATCATTATGTAAGACATTATATGATTTAGTAAGATTTAAAACACATATGTAAAATGTAAGTTCTGTAAATAAAACTATAATTTATCAAATATATTGTTTTCTGAAGAAAAAACTAAATTTAGAAAAAATATGAGGGTGCCAAGTATTTTTTCATGTTTTTTCACAAATCAGAAAAAAAACTTTTTTTTTCAGTTTGCAACACTAGAATTGTCTTACTGCTGACGTCGTAATACTCTGTTTTACTGGTTTGTTTCAGTGAGAATAGAATTTCCATTCATGTCTAATAAAAATTATGTTTGGAGTTACCAACAAAACGTCCTACAGAGAATTGTTCAAGAAGTTAGCAATTTTAACATTGGTGGCCTATTATATACACATATAAATGTTCTCTTATGACTCCAGTTATTCTAAATCTGTAAATCACCCTTGTAGTACTAGAAATAAAAATTTACTTCACAAGGATTACAAGTAGTCATCATTTGTACTAAACGGAGTCGGATATTCAGAGATATATATCTTCAAAAACGTCTTAAATGTCTGGTGGAAGATAGGATTAAATTAGAGGAAAAAATTTAAAAAACTTTTTAATTCACAATTTCATGTACCCGAGAAAAGAACGTATCTTGAAGGCATGAACAAAATACTTGCCAGTATTCCGTTGAAGTTATAATTAAAGTGCATATTATTCTGTGGCAGTGCATCCTCTGATGGATACATTTGTCTTGTTACATAATGATTTTGCTGTAAACTGAATTTTTTCCACAACCCACAAAATGTCTCTTTACTGGGGTCAATGGAAAATTACGTATTCTACAGCTGTTGCTAAATTCTTATTTTCTTGAAGACATCCTTGCAGGAGTTTGAATGTCTGACATCGCACAGATTTTGTATGGCTATAACCGTAAATGAAACAAAACTATAGCTATGCAATGAAGTACAAGTTAGTAGTTCTACGAACAATTAACGTACCGGTATGTTAGTTCGCCGAAAATTTTAAACTTTTCAACTAAATTTCGAACTTTGCAATACTCTTATTATTTGGAATACTTGAAGGAATAACGTGTTTTTGGTTTATTTAATCATATGATTTTGAAATTATGATCAACACTAGGCCTACTGTTTCCTTCAGAATCTGTTATTTAACCTTTAGAAATACTGGAAGGGACGCCTTTTTTATGGTACTGCTCATAACCGCAGAATATTAAAATCTAAGGATGACAACCACATTTTTTCATTAAATACCATTTTTCATAACTGACCCTATTAATCAAAAATTAAATTTATTTGAAACTTCCACAATGAAACAAAAACATTGTATATTAAAGTTACAATGAAGGCTTGATCTCACAACGTGTTTCCGTGGTGTAGTGGTTATCACATCCGCCTAACACGCGGAAGGTCCCCGGTTCGATCCCGGGCGGAAACACTCATTTTTATGTTCTCTATTACAATTTTGTTTCCTTCATAACATATAAGTTAAAAGTGAAAGTTTTGTTAACTTTCAGAATAGAACTTTTTTTGCAACAATGTGTACTGACTCATATCTAAATTCTTTTCATTTGTAAATACTTAAAGCGCATAGCAATAACTTGGCTATATCCCACTTTTTTGCGTTAAACACCGTCTATTAACAACTGTTTTATTATGTTTTCACCGCGTTTCGTCCTTTTGGAGCGGCACTTTGTCAGTGGGAAAATAGTGATTGCTATCACGTGTCTGTGCGAAACAGCACTTTCCGCACTTCTCTGGACTGGTATTCAATTCCGAATTTCAGCATTTTAACTGTAACTTTATATACACTTCACTATACTAGTATTTACTGTTTTTTGCTCGTCGAACATGCTCTTTTCTGATTGCACCAGTGGTTTCAGTGTCTTGTGTGATGTTTTTGTTTATCTGTACAGTTTTCCCACTGACGAATTCCATTTCCAAAACGGTTAAAAGTTTCTGATGAAAACATTAATTAAACAGTTGTTATTACACGGTGTTTAATTTGAAACAGGATGCGTCTAAGAAAATTTGGATCCCTAAAGGGATACTCGCTCACAAATTTAGCATTATGAGAACACAGTTTTGCAACGACAACCTCAGCCTCAAAATACTCTAACGTTTGGAGCAACTGTGTGCTGTAAACAGTTACACTGGCAAGGCTACACGTTTGAAAGGATCTGAGTGTCTGAAATGTGTTTCAATAGAAGAATACTCCGAATTTCGCTAACCCAAAAGCTACAGAACAGGCAGTAGTGAAGAGAACAAAAATACGATGTGGAATTTTTTACAGAATCTGCTACAAGTGACCCTGCAGGGAAAAATCCATGACTGACTATGATTTGGAGACAGCAGGAAACACTGAAGAGGTGACATCAGAAATGGACAAGAATTCATAATGCCCATAAGCTGTTTCGCCTGTTAAAATACAGAGAAGTTTCTGCTACGGGGATGGACACCGTACGTGTATAATAAGAAGTCATAATGACGTCACTTACCTCACGCAGAAGTTGTCTTTTCTGGTTGCAGAACAAATGTCCCTCACAAAATTCTTGTCGTGCCAACACTTTTCTGCAGGGAGAATGAAGAAGAACCATAAATGAAGATAATAGTTTCCATTTCATCACACACGATAGATTTATTCGCATAATTACCATACATTTCTAATAAACAGCCTGATATCATAGACAAGCAGGGTGTAGATATATATATATATACCAAACTGACCAGTTTAAAGTAGTTTCAGTCTCTGAAACAAAGTATTCTCGCGTGGTCGTAATGAATTGGTGTCAGATTTTTCGATTCTGTAAGTGTGCTCCTCTTGTCGCGGCTACACTTGCTTAACCCAGTAATCCTACCGGGTATGGGAACCTAAATTTCAAGATGGAATCCGTCAGAACCAGGGATGCGTACTGGCGTAATCTACACTGCACAGCAAGTTGTGCCAGAGGTGTGCTCCTCTTGTCGCGGCTACACTTGCTTAACCCAGTAATCCTACCGGGTATGGGAACCTAAATTTCAAGATGGAATCCGTCAGAACCAGGGAAGCGTTCTGGCGTAATCTACACTGCACAGCAAGCTGTGCCAGAGGTGAAGGTCGGGTTAAGGGCCTTTGAAAGCTCCAACTGGAGCCGGTATTCAATACGTGGATCTTTCGATCTCCAATTAGACGTCTTAACCGGTGAACCACCAGACCAATCACATCAGTATCTGAACAGGTGCAAAGGTGGTGATTCACCAAGCGCGCCAAATGTTTGCAAACTCAGAATTTGTCAGGTGGGGACGAGAATAGCGAGCACGGAAATAGATTTGCAGGTGTTCCGACCAATATCAGTTCATCAAAAGTATTCTTTAATCGTGCGCGGATGGTGTGCGTTCAGTGAGCACGGGTTCAACTTCAGGAGAGCGTCGTTCTAACAGTTTTTACACCCATTACCTCATTCACATATTGAAAACACTACACAAAATGGTGAGAAAAAAATGGAAAACGCAAATGTGTTGTGTGAAACGTTAACGTCCGTGAATCCCACAGTAAACACCAACAACTTTAACCCATCTATGTACTATCACAGTAGTTTAAATATAAAAATAGGATCGGATGCAATAGGAGAAGTAAGTGAATTCTGCTACTTGGTAAGCAAAATTACAGCCTATGGTCGAAGAAATGATGTTAAAAGCAGAATAGCATTAGCAAAAAGAACCTTCATGAAAAAGAGAAATCTTTTAGTTTCAAATATTGATCTAGGTCTTAGAAAGAACTTTTTAAAACTCTATGTGTGGAGCACAGCACTTTATGGTAGCGAAGCATGGACTTAGGAATACTAGAAAAAATAAAAATTGAGCATTTGAAATGTGGTGCTACAGAAGAATGCTGAAAATTAAGTGGACAGACAAAGTACGAAATTAACGAGTTTTGGAAATGATGGGTGAGGAAAGAAGTCTGTGGAAGAAACTCACAGAAAGAAGAGACAGACTGGTTAGTCATGTTTTGAGACATGCTAGATTGGTTAATTAGTTAGCGGAGGGAATAGTTGAACGTAAGAACTGTAGATAAAGAAAGAGGTTAGAATATATGAAGCAGATAATTGAGGACGTGGATTGTAAGGGGTATGTTGAGATGAAAAGGTTAGCACAAGATAGGAAGGGATGGAGGATTGCATTAAACTAGTCCAAAGACTAATGACAGGGGGAAAAAACATATCCAGTTATATAACATTCCAAATATAATGTATTATAATTATTGTTGTATTCTTATATAAGTATAAATTTTTTGTACGAGATTTATAAATAAATTAATTAATCTATATAAATAAAAATTAAATGCTATTCGTTGGAAACACATCACTTAAGAACGGCCTGACCGACTTGGCTAATTTTTTTTATTTCTTTTTTTTTTTTTATTTAAAGTTCGTAGTACACTTAATAAGGTTTTTAGAGAAATAAAAATTATAAAAGTTGCCCAGAAATTTTGAAAATTTGGAAAAAACTGAAAGCGTTTTATTCTATGGACCAAGTTGTTTAATTTTTTAAAAATAAAGACAAGATATTCAAAATTTTAAAGAAGTTACGTCTAAAATATCGAGATATAAGAATACTTTGGAAACTATATAAGAATCGAGTGGCTATAATAAAAGTAGAGAACCATGAGAGAGATGCATCAGTTAAAATGGGTGTGAGACAAGGTTGTAGTCTATCCCCGTTAATATTCAACTTGTATGTAGAATAAGCAATAAAGGAAATAAAAGAAAATGTTTCATGTGGCATAAGTGTTCAGGGAGAAAAAATCAATATGCTACGATTTGCTGCCGAAATTGTCTCTTTAGCAGAACCGGCTGACGATATTGAGAAGTTACTGAATGGCATGGACAAAATACTGAAGGAAAATTTTTGGACTGAATAAAAATCAAAGAAAGATAGAAGAGACAAAGAAGAGACAGGCTGGTAGATCATATTTTGGGACATGCTGGATTGGTTAATTTTTTAGTTGAGGGAACAGTCGACGGTATGAACTGTTGAGGAACACAGTAGAATATTTTAAGCAGATAATTCAGGAAGGGATGGAGGATTGCATCAAATCAATCTAAAGACTGATGACAAAAAAAAATTGTTTTTAAATACAAATCAATTTTAAATAAATAATCAAAAACGGAAAATATGCAGTCTTAGATAATATTATGTACCTTAGTAGTATTTCAGTTTAATTTTATGTGGCATAACGACCTTAATTTTTTTATGTAATAACGGAGACAATGAAGTCCTCACGGGTGTATCGCCGCATTTCGTTGTGAAAACACAAAATTTCACTCGTAAGGAAAACGCAACACAATTTGGCGATACACCTGTGGAGACATCATTATAACCTTTTTGCCTTTACTCGAAATAATAACAATGAGTTGAAACAACACATTCTATTTGCTCAAAAATAATGTATTGTGCCCAGTGTCCAAATCATCCCAAAGGGATTTATCGAAAGCCAGAGAGGCATATGTAAGCAGGCGGCTTTCTTCAAAGAACACCGGACGAAACAACAATAAGCCAAAGGATATACAATTGCCTTATGATAGCTGCTAAATAAATAGGTATGCAATCGTTAAACTTACAATAACATTTGGGTTTAACCCGTAACCAGGAAGGTGGGGTCCTGGGAGCCCCAGCCAGTTTTGTTTATTCTGTAATTCCTATACCCGAAGCTTGTAGGAGCTGTGATTCCCAGTACCTTTCAGGCAGTAGCTTCTGAGCTGTTGACCGAAGTGGTTGTCTTGCGGTAAGTGATTTATGAGTTTTATTCAACAATTATCGGAGTGTGGGGTCCGTGTGACCCCACCATACCGTTAGTGAAACTTTTTTAATAAAATTAATTTATATTTTTTCAGTCAAAAATGGCATATTCACAACGACATTCATCAATGCCGGAAAACGGACAACTATCCAGGTTTGATTTTATTAAAAATTTGGCGAGGCAGCTGGTTGAGCCACAACTTCAGAGGAGGGTAACAAACTTGCACATACCGCGTGAAATCGATTGCTAGGTTGGTAAATTACCAAATACCAAAGCCTTCAGCTGTACCTGGTAAAAGAATAAGGTGTGGGAAGTGCCCAAGGAGCAAGGATAAAAAAACAAAGGTTTACTGTGCTCATTGCAGTACACCAATATGCATGGATTGTGCCGTGAGTCTGTGAAGACTGCCTGTAAGAGTGGTTGTGATTTGTGTACAATTTTTTTAAAATTATCTTTTGTCCAATTTTTTATGTTCGTTGTATAGTAAAAAATATAAACCAATCTCAATTTTTAAGATTTTTTATGTACTTATGTCTGAATTTCAATGTTTAATATTTTGTAATATTCATTTTTACAGTTTTCCGTTTTCTTAAATATACTTTTTTATAAAATCCAAATTTACATTTATTGTGCTCAATCCCATTTAGATACCTTCAGATATGATGTGTGATTGCAAAAAAAAAAAATTGTTTTGATTTTAATTGAACATTAACACTGACATTTTGAATAACAAATATTGGGGTCATGGTTACCCCACCTTACCGGTTATGGAACAACTTATGGATCATACTGGTTACGGGTTAATTCTAGATGGGGATACCGCTGCCTCGCGACTGTTAACGTGTCGTCATCGTGACGTCACGTTCACGTACAGTCAATTTTTGTGGCTATTGTGCCCTCGCTACGCTCGGTCACAATAATTTAAAGCTGTACAATATCAACCTAAACTGATATCCCGAAGGTGGATCAGATGCAGGCGGCCGCTGGTAAGCGGCCGCAGATGTCCGATAACACAACCACTATTGCTAATCTTAGCGGGTTCACTGCCGGATGATGATGAAATGCGAGCTTCACCTGAAACATTGAACATCGGATTGTGTTATCGGACATCTGCGGCCGCTTACCAGCGGCCGCCTGCATCTGATCCACCTTCGGGATATCAGTTTATGTTGATATTGTACAGCTTTAAATTATTGTGACCGAGCGTAGCGAGGGCACAATAGCCACAAAAATTGACTGTACGTGAACGTGACGTCACGATGACGACACGTTAACAGTCGCGAGGCAGCGGTATCCCCATCTAGAATTAAACCAACATTTGTTGCGTATCAAGGAATAATCAAATTTTCAGCGGCAAATACAGGAAGTTGTTAGAATTACTTTATCTGCAAATACATAAAATGGGAATAATGAAATCGTCAATGAAACGTTTTAACTGTGAAGTTCAGATGACATGTGCAATATATAAAAACAGTTATTATATAGTTAGAAACTCGTACTAAATACACGCCATAACACAAATTATAAAAATGTGTACTCAGAACAAACGTAAGTTTTAATGAATACGTAAAAGTGGATCTATTTACTTACGAATGACGAAGGTTGAGAAAATCAAATGCTGGTTCACATGAGTAAAATTCTAAACGCAAGGGCACAGGCAAACAGTGCGATACATCCGATAGAGACCGAGTGAGGCCGGAAAACTACGACGGGGCAGCGAGTCACGCAGACTGACACGATTTCGCCCCATTTTGCGGATCCGCTTAATTTTGTGCGGGATCAGCCAGACTGCCTATTCGTATAATGAGAGTGTGGGACATATGGTAGTTGAAAGTGGTCGACCAGGGGCACTTTCATATTTCGGCCAAAGACGCATATGTCCCTATATTTCACTTTTCAGCCGCAACTACCGGTGTCGCGAAAACTGCGGCCAGTGAAATTTGCGGCCAGTGAAATCTGCGGCCAGAATTCTCAACAATGCTGTAGCGGCATGTTTATTATAGAATAGGATCAAACTGCTTGTATTGTTAAAAGCCGACCCACCGGCGCTCTGAGCGGATTGCTGCGTTTGTAGCCAATGTTTCTAAACAGCAGGTTGACAGTACGGATGTTTTATAGTTTATAACTGTTATTAAAATACAAGTTTTATTCTTGCTTAAAAGACGTAGAAAAGAATTCTAATAACGAGGCAGATACTTACAGTATCGTAGTAGATTTCATGCAAAATCTCCCTTTGCCTCACATTACTAGTGCAGGAGGCTTCGCATTCGGGAGGACGGTGGTTCGAATCCCTGTCCGGGCATCCAGATTTGGGTTTTCCATGGTTTCCCAAATCACTGCAGGCAAATTCCGGGATGCTTCCTTCAAAAGGCCATGGCCGAATTCCTTCCCATTCCTTGCCCCCCCCCCCCCCATCCTTTCCCGTCTCTAAAGACCTCGCTGTTAGAGAGACGTTAAGCAGATAAGAAACTAGTGTAGGAAAAAATATTCTACCATCAGCAGTTGTGGGTTAACGTCATCCACATCAAATTTCCCCACAGACGACACGATAATGGAGTGACATCGCTCCATTTGGACGGATGGAGCGATCGTGTATGGCCGCCTCTAGACGACCTCGGCCACTCCGATCTAGTTAGTACCGCACTGGATTTTCCGAACAGTGTTGCAGATCAGCAAAAAATTCAGCTTTCAGTAACGAGTGCGAAAAAAGTCTAAGTCTAAGAAACCTGTGAAACATTTGCGTGCCTATTAAAAAAAAAATAGAAATTAACTTGGCTGTTTCGGGCGTGTAATGTAAAATGATTTCTTCAGGTAATAACTTCCAGGCCACGATTTAGAGACCAGGTCGGGTCGTCTAAAGGGGCGTTTAGAGTGATTAGGACGGCGCGGCATGACACAAAGAGAAGAGGTATTGGCCGCAGATTTCGCAGATTTTAGGTTGGCCGCAAATTTCACTGGTCGCAGTTTTCACATATCCGCAACTACCTAGCGCAGACCACTGTTGTTTGTGTGAGGTAATAGCTTGGCGTCACACATCGTGCACAACGATGGCCGAATGTCGGTAGCTGTGGGGATGTGGGAGATATGGTGGTTGAAAGTGGTCGATCAGGGACATTTACGTATTTCTACCAAAAACATTTGTGCCCTTATATTTCACTTTGCAAACACAACTACATAGCACAGGTCACTAATGATTGTGTGCAGTAATAGCCTCGAGTCTGCCATCGTGCATTATGGTGGTTGCATGTCGGTAGATATCAATCAAAATTCTGAACAAATACAGACAAAGTCGTGGGCACCTGCTACTTTAGAAACAAGTTAGGTACCTGGAAACTCTTAAAGATACGTAGACTTTTGAAGAGATCTCCTGTAGCAAAAAACAGTCTGTGTTATCTATACCTGGCTTACATATTTTTTGACCAATCAGCAAAGTTACTTTTTCAGAATCTTCTGGTGACAGCGATAATTTTTACTAACTAAACCACTTCTATCATCTGTTCTTTGTCATACAGCAGTCGCGTTGAATTTCTTGTTTTTTAAAACAATGCTATCTCCCAAATTGAGATATCTTCTTTCTTTTTTAATATTGTCATCTTTTTCACTTAAAACAGACTTAATTACACAAGATACTAGCAACAAGTTTCCCTCTTGGAGCCAGCGATATTGGTACCTAAGCCACGCAGGATACGACAAGTGAATACCAGCCAGAGAGACCAACTCTCGCTCAGAGATTCTAGTGAATGCATTGCGTCATCTCAGTGATTTACAATGTGTGAGTTCCCTTCCTACCCTTCCCCTTGGATGCAGCTACGTGGTGAAAAATGCGTCAACATTTTAGAAAACAGCCCAAAAATTAGGCTTATCACCAGAAAGTGAAATGGACACAATAAAAAATGCTGACTGGAATTCTTTAAGGTGTTTTGTTTTTACTAATCTAGCTAAATATTTTACTAGTGTCATCTAACTTCCCTGTCTTTGATTTTTTTAATTTTAACTTAATTTTTATTTATTTTCCAGATATTTGATCAAAGACGACAGTAATAATACCATTGCATTTTCTTTTCTTCTAGGACGTGCAGCTGTTTCCAAAATTGTGAAAAATATCTGTCAAGAAATTTAGATTCTTTAGCCACAGTATTTGGCTGCGCCAACTACGGAGATGCAGACACAAGTTGTGAAGGTAATCGCAGACCGATGGAGGTTTCTGAATTGTTTGGGAAGCACTGATGGGAGGCACATCAAACTGAAGTGTCCTGCTAACACTGGTTCGAATTACGAGACAGATAAGTCTGTACGCGTTCACGGCGGCAACACTGAAGGAAAGCTAGTTCGAGAAACTTTCACCGAGCATGGTGGGTGAACGGTTAACGTTCTGGTCTCGCATTCGGGAGGACGCCGATTGGAATCCCCGTCCGGGCAGGCCCGCCGCGCCGCTAGCTGTTTGAGCGCCCTTGTGCAATACCGATTATGCCGCCCCCTGTCTAACTACAGCCAGTGGTGGATTTAGGAAATTTCCGAACCGGGTCAGAAAACTGAGAGATTGCCGCCCCTTCGAACATTATTTGCCGCCCTCATTGTTGCCATCCCGAGTGTCGCCGGCCGCCCGAAGATGTTGAGCTAAAAAAAAAAAAAAAAGGTACTATCGCGGGGCGGCGACTGTGGGTCACTCGTTTTTCCGCCCCCCCCCTCGATGTGCCGCCCGCATGCGGTGCACGCCTTGCACGCCCGCTTACGGCGCACAGTGGTCTGAAATCCGGAAAAGCTGGCCAAAAGTAAAAAAAGAAAGTTACTATTTAGGAACTTTCACTTTACTAGTTCCATAGAGCGGTATTTCTTTGATGTAAATCACGTGTCGGTTTCGCTTTGGGACTCATGCAGAAGGACATAGACTCGTTTGAAAGTGCCGACGCGACGTGGCGACAACATCTGGCGAGTTGTAGCTCATACCGAAAATAAGCGATTAGTTGGTAAGTAACCTGCGAAAATTCACAATTCTTTTAAATATAATAAGTGATTGTGTACAGAACGACGTGGTGTTGCGAACATTTGAATTTGCAAAATGGATTCACCACCACAATCTAAGAAAAATAATAATCTACATTAAACAAATTATTTAACTTTAAAGTTGAAAAAAGTTTGTGTGTTCTGTCGTGTTCGGTCGAATCTCTTATGCCACCTTATAGCCTATATTGTATTTGATATTTGTTTTTAAAAATTGGCTGCTACTAGCTGCTATTCTGTTAATAATATAATTTTTTGTGTTAACATGCATAACGAGAAAATTGTTGATCAGGTAAATAATTTAAGGTTTGAATACGGTCTTGACTTTTCGTCGTATTTCGGTAATAGTTTCAAGTTCCAGTGTATTTAAGGACTGATTTATAAGAATGGAATTTAACAGAATCATTAATAAATCGATTAAAAAATTAAAAGATCATAACAAATTACAGTATTTTTTAAATACATTTTTAACGGATTTTAAATGTTTCAGAATGTACATCTACCACATGTATAGAGATTTCTAGAAAAGAAATTATTTTACTACTAAAAGGAAAACTAAACAATGATGTTGCAGACATTGTTGCAACAATTGAAATGCATATATCTGATGAAACAAAAGTAACTATTTAGGAACTTTCACTTTACTAGTTCCATAGAGCGGTATAAGATTTTTTGAATGCTGCTTGCACATAGCATACAAACTTGACATACAAAAATGGAAGGCGCGTACACCTGAAGAAAAAGCATCAGTTGAATTGCGGAAAAAAAATATTCAAATAGGCTTTCGTAATCGACTGGGACTTAACATTGACTAACCAAAACAGGGATTTGGTAGCTCTAATGACGGAAACACAGCTCGGCGTTTCTTCGAGAACTATGCATTGATAACTGGTGTCAATGAAGACTTGATTCAAGCGGTTCTATATAATATTACAGGCAATTTCATCTTGGCACGACATAGATCTAGTTCGGTTTGAAGAATTTACAGTTACTACCATGGGCGCCGGCAGGATTGCTTCTAGGGGGGTGCACCAGGCCCCCCTCTCCATCGGCCCAATTTTTTAGCTCTACTACTGCCCACACGGCGACCCGGGATGTAGGGGAGTGCACCAGGGCTGCAATTGGTGCTCCCCACCCCCTATCGGCCCAAATTTCCGGGCGACCCGGGATGTCAGGGGGGTGCAAGTGCACCCCCTTGCACCCCCCTCCCGGCGCCCATGGTTACTACTACTCGCAAATTCTTGGAGTTATACTCGTGGTTTTACATGCCACCATCCGTACACAGAGTTCTCTTTCACGGTAAAGAAATTATTACTTCTGCATTATTGTGCAAGAATCGTGCAATAAATATATAAAAAGGTTTCGGGAAGATTTCTCGCGGAAATGCAGCCGCCAAAAATCGGTGGAGCATGTATTTTTGCGACTTTTGGTTTCCTCAGACCCCTTTATTAGAGCCTCAGGAAATTGCCACAAAAAAGTTGAGATCGCTGTCAATAGAGGCATTAGAGCTACTCAATCCGCCAGATATCGCGACACATTGCTCTGATGTAACAGATTCTGTGACGGATGAATCAACGACAGATTGTTGTGATTCCGAAAGCGAATAAAATGTACCTTGTTTCTTATTAAGCAATCGAATTTTTGTACAAATAAAAAATGTTTTATAAGTAAAATTGCATAAAACCATTTTTATTTTTTCTTCAACAACACAATTTTAGACATTTTTAATAAAATATTGTCAATAAGCAATTTTGTTTTTTATTTTAAAAATGAAATATAGATTTACGTCCTCATAAGTCCCGTTTCACTATAACTTTTTTTGTTTTGAAAAAGATACTTTTTTTCTGTTTGTAAAAATGTCCACCACAATGGCTTTACCATTTTTATATTATAAAAGCTAATTTTAATCAGTATTAACAAAAGCCGTAATATATTCAATCTCGTATGACATGTTTCAATTTTTTTCATTATCACCTATTTCATATACTTATAGGATATTTTATGCATTCAACAAAATTTTTTGTACTAGCATCCGCCATTTTAAAGCGGCCATTTTGTTTTTTTCAACAAATAATGTCCAGATTTGTTATAACAGATATTAAGTCACCCCATATTATACTATTTTTTAGATAACTGCCATTTTAAATATTTTCTGACATTTTGGAACCGACATTTTGTTTATTTTTTATTTATTTTTTTATAATTGACGTAGATATTCGTTATCAGCGACCTAGAGAGATCATGTATACAAATTTTCATGAAGATTCAACAAGTATTTCTATTTTGGCCAGCTTTTCGGGATTTCAGACCACTGTGAGGCGGCCCTGCGTCCGGGCATCAAGATTTGGGTTTTCCATGGTTTCCCCAAATCACTCCAGGCGAATACCGGAATGCTTCCTTCAAAAAGGCTATGGCCGAATTCCTTCCCGTTCATTGTTCCCAGTCCCGTCACGCCTGTAATGACCTTAGCCGTCGACGAAGCGTAAAGCAGTAAGTAAAAAAAAAAAAATAAGTTTTCTTCCATTGGCTCGAATTATTTCTGTCGTAAACTATTTTTCCGATCGTGCTCCTAGTGAAAGTTGATCCACACTAAAAGTTCATCAAGTTCATGGTATTCATGTAGGCATTTATGAACGAGACAGTGAAAGCGTCATTTTCGAGCACTCAAATATCTACCAACAATACAAAAACTATTTTATCTCCGAAATCTCCGGGCACCAACTTCTACATTCCCCATGTATTTGTGGGTGACGAAGCCTTTCCACTCTAAAGTTAATGAGATCATTTTGCTAAGCTGGGGTCATTATTGGCCATAAAAAGAAACAGACGGTAAAACAACTGAATCTATTGTTAAAGCAGCATGCTGTTTACTTAATTACATCTCGATAAGAAATAACACATAATTAGAACCCAGTGAAACTGAAGAGCTTGATCGAATACGAACTTCGCCAGACACAAGTTCAATGATCACAAATCAAATAGTGCTGCGTTTCAAATCGGCGAAAAGTTTGCTGATTACTTCAACAGACGAAGAGGTACTATGATTTTACAAAAAATTACTCGTCTTAAAAAGCTCACAAAGAATATGGATTGCAGAGACATAAATATTTGTAGGATAACCCGTGCATAAATATTTAAAGAGCATTTTAAAAATTTAATGATTTCTATACATCGGCTATATTAAAATGCATGCTGTTATTGTTTGTGTGTGGATCCCATACGGTCTTGCAAAGCTTTGATTCTCATCATAGCTTGAAATTAAGAACTTGTCCATTGTGTTCAGTGGGTTGATAAAACCAGAGATCGTCAGTTCCTGGAGCATTTGGCTGCGAAACGTCTCCTAAATTGACGTGTTCCTCCGGTGGGATGTCCGAGAACGTTTTACACAGTTGTACTCTGGGAAAATCCTCCATTCTATCAAGATAGCTATTATATTGTACTGTGTACGTGTTTGCCTATCTGGGCAACGGGTTTTCGAAAACGGAGTACGCACTCAACCAAAACTGTCATACAGCGTTCGTATTTCCAAATACAATTCTTAATATGTCATTTAAACGACGGAAACATAACTTTTCTGGCATAATCACACGATGCAAGCTGGAAAGTGTGACAAGAGCCAGCAGTTAATAACCTCGTTTAACTCATAATAGCTGGGAGGAGCCCAGTGCTGGAGACTTAACGTCAATGACTTAAAAACGCCCTTATTATGGAGAACGCTTCTCTCGCCTTCATTGGATGACAGATATTCCCTAAAATAGATCAGCTTTGTAGGTAATGAGTTACAGTGATTGCACTAAATTACTAACCATCTGCATAGCGACAATATTATTTTAGCTGTTCGAAAAAAAAAATCCCGCCTTTTTAAAACGTTTATTTTTTTTGTGCAGTTTTAAATAGATATATCACTTTTTTCCGCTGCGTGACTTATAATTGCTTTGAAAGGATAATGCTATTAAATTTATCCATATGGTAGATTTTCTGCAATAGAAGAATGCGCTAGAAGTCAACTTACGACCTTCGATCCAAATAATAATAATAATAACAAAAATCTTATCGTTTCGCTTTCTACAAATCAGGGCACTTCTTCATTTAAATTTAAGAAAATACTTTCCTTCTATTTCGAGCCATTCTCCGATGACCGTAGACACTTTTGCTCGCACATTATTTACAGTTTAAATTAATACCTAAACTGCTTTATCACCAACCATATTAAATTTCCATATTACAAATTTTAATTCAGCTCCAAAAACCACTGTTTCCGTGCCTGACGCAAGTTCTGTCTCGCAGATTCTTTGCTTCCAACAGGACCCTCTCACAATACATCCAAAGATGTTAGCTCCTTTATTTTTCCACACTGCTAATGGGTTCTCTGAAATATTTGTATTTAAAAAAAATATATTATTTATACATATTTATTTTAAAATTAGGCGAGATTTAAGATGCTGCCTTACAACAAAAATAGCCTAATCACATTTACTTTCTACTTGAGCACACCTTTGAATATTTGATAACACCTCCGCCGTATTCTAAACATGTTCTTCTGCTTGAAAGCATAAACGGTTGCTTGGAGTAGTGCAATACGGATGAATTTAAAATAACTGTTTCTCCAGATGCGTTATCAACGCAAAGGTGTTCAAACAGAAGAGCACATATAAAGAGGTGTAAGCAGAAATTTGAGTACCAAAATTTTATTAGAACTAAACCTGGCTCTTGATATTTGATGGTTACTGTACTAAATTTACGATATTAAAGTTTCAATAGAGCCCAAAACGTGAACAACGTTTAAATCTACCACCGCCTTTATCAATACTTTTTCACACCATTGTTATAAACCAAAATATCGATGAGTTTATGTCACAATTAGTTTTTGATAATTTTTACAATGTAATAATTTCCGTTCGGATTTAATCACAGGAAAGGATTCTATAAGAAACCTGGTTTGTGTGTAACACATAACTAAACAGACGAATTGGACTCTCAACCATCAAAACTTAAGGTCCAGTCAAACAGAGCGCGGTCTGCCCGCGCGGTCAGAACGCGACGGTCTGACGACAGCAGCGCTGCCAGTACAGCCAACTTATATTATACCGCTGTCTCTTTGAAATTATACAGAATGAAACCCAATTATACAAAGGGGTCATCCATTGATTACATACGTGAGTGAAAGTGCTGGGAGCAAAAAAAAGTCCACGAAAAGTATACAATGTATATTACATTGATAAATTTTGAATAACAAAAAGGAAATAGATATGCAGGAAGGGTTGCCAACTCAATGAAACAAAGGGCAAACACTTTCAAAAAGGTGCTGGAATGTACTTTACTTTTAAGTGCTCATTTTTGTATCCAATTATACAAGGCAATCTGTTATACAAACAGGATACAAGAGGTAACCAATTATACAAGTTTTGTATCCAATTATACAATCTGGCAGCCCTGGACGACAGTCCGCCGAAGTTGTAGTGGACGAACAGAGCGCGGGCAGCTGAAGGGCGGACCAGTGTTGAAGGAAGGAGTAATTGTTGTTTTTTTGTGTGTGTGTGCCCCCTCCTTATTAACATGTCTAGCAGTTTATCTGACGAAGAAAAGTTGCTTCTTCAGCACACATTTAATAGTTCAAGGCGAAAAACTTCACAAAACTATCCTGCCACCTGAAACATTACCTGATACAGGCACGCCCATTCCTCACGTATTTTTAGATTCAAACTACAAACTTCTTTAATGCGCCTTTTGCAAAAACTACAGTTGTAAATGATGAAGGGGGAAAAAAATTCAACATCTTTGTAGGGTACGACGTGTAGTAGAAAGTACCTTTGGAAGTTTAGCTCAAACGTGGCGTATATATTTTTTTTTTTTTTTTTTGGCCTCTAGAGTTGGATGTAAATAGCGCAGTCCAAGCTGTCAAAGCTACATGTTGCCTTCACAATTTCGTAAGAAGTTACACAAACAGTTCACTGAAATTGTACTACAAGGTGACACAATAATAACAAATCAACATGCCAATGCTTTCTCAACCGCAAAAGAAAAATCAACTGATGCTGCCTATGCGGTACGAAAACCATTTTCTAACTTACTTCATCAACGAAAATTCATTTTAATTTTATGATAATTATACTAATATATTATTGTATCTATGGGTTATGGAAAATAAAAGATGCTGTATAAAATAAATAAATGTATACTTTCTTGTCTGGTTAAGCTTTTCAGCTATTTCATTCCACATTTCTGCTTTCTTTGCATGTTTTTGTACTCGGGAATGCCGAGATTCTTATAAAAATGAACATTCTCGAACGCACTGAATGAGACTTTCCGACTCGTCCGCCATTGCCCGCCGCGGACTCTGTGGAATTCACAACCTGCCCGCCGCCCGCCGCGGTCTGGGCTTCAGCCGCGCGGTAGACCGCGCTCTGTTTGACTAGGCTGATACAATACTGTGTACCACAGAGTCCGCGCGGACTGCCCGCGCGGGCTGCCCGCGTTCTGTTTGACCGGGCCTTTAACGTCAAGAAATCTACAAAAATCTTGTTGATAATCTAAACACTGCTCAAGAGCACAATGTAGATATGAGGTCAACAATACAACCGCGCCTCAAGATTTGTCGTCTTCCACGGGACATTGGAGATAAGCACGAAGACAGATTATTCTCCTTTTCAATGAATATTTAATGTGCTTAAATGTTTCTTTTTCAGTGTCCAACTGTAATAATGCTTAGATTCAGAGGAATCCAGCTGTACAGGCAATTGCTCTCCAATCAAGCACTGTAAATAATCCTATAACTAAATAGAGGACGAAATTTATACAGCATTTATGTACTGAAGGTCGATTTAAAATAAACTAAATAAAAAATCAAGTTCCATTGTTACATGATATAGTGCATGCCGTAAATACATCATATATTAACTAGCTGATTTAAAGGCTGCAGCTAAGATAATTTAGTTAGCAATTTGCAAGTTAGGTTTATTAGACAATGTTTTAAATCTATTTAACGTCTCACTTGTCACACAAAACATATATTTACGTTTTTGAAAATTAAATGTATATATTATCGATAGACATTACAATAAAGCAATTAACCCAGAATTTTCCTACGGATCTGAAACACTCATTTTGAACGGTAACACAAATATAGAACGCTGAGAAAAATTAATGCAAGTTATAACGAAAATTGTAGGCCCGATACTCACAGGAGACTTAACACAGACTCAGAAGTAAAGCAATCTTACAATATACAGACAATCACAGTGATACTAGAAAACGCACATTAAAATTTTACGGACTCATCGAAAGAATGAACCCTGACATATTCACAAGATAAATAGTTGAATTCTACGAGAACCCGAGTATCAGATATAGTCAAATGGACTGACGAAGTCTAGAAAGACTTCAGATTAGAAGGAATCACTGCAAAGGACATCCAAAATAGGAAGACGTTTAGATCCAAATCTGACAAGTGACAATCAGACCACATCAAGTGTAGAAAAGAAACATGTTCACAAAGGAAAGCAAACAAACGCTTCTAAGTCCTTTGCGTAATCCTAATGGGCTTATCCGCATATGTTAATAATAAGATAGGTACCAGATCCTAATTTAGAATAAATACTCTTGTCTCTTCTTATCGACATTTTAAGAAGTGCAACGCATTACGCATGACATTTCCATTTCAGAGGAGGAATCTCGCTCCCACAAACTTCTTTCTAACTTGAGATGTAGACCTCACAAAAGTCCCGGGTGATAATGTTCTGTGAATCACGCCCATGGGACGCCAAGCTGGCCAAAAGCCGCCGCAGCTTTCCCGGAAGGCTCTCGGCACAAGACGCGGTCAGTCACGCCAGAAATAGAAGCCGCGCGCATGCGCAAAGGCTCGTGCAACTCGACGCCGGACCCGAGGTGAGCCGACAGTTACCGAGCGCGGGACGTCACGCCGACGAAGTGGGTGAAGGCTGTGCGCCAGAGATAAGCAAACAACGAGTCACCGGCTGGCGGGAAACGGCATCACCGCTATATTTACTGTCACTCACGTCCTCCATTCATCCATCCCGCGTGGGCTCACCGTTTCTCATTTCTCTGCTCCCTCGCTCTTTCCATGCAACGAAAACTTTCCACGGTGTAGCCAAAAGTCATATTTCGTGGAAACCATTGATATATTTTCTCTCGGAGGTGTGGAACAGAACATAAAACTAATCAGTTATTAACAAACCAATAATATTATTAACTACTGAAAACTGGATAGTAGTTTAATATCTCATTAGTATATTCATTTTCCATTGCTAACTGCAAATACATGACGTTTTAGTTACTACAGTACATGATTACAATTTCCATATAATCTAATTCATGCATTTGAAAAACTGTTCCAAAACAGAAAATAATACACTATTTTAGTTATTGCGAATATATTTGTCACCTTTCTCTTCCACGCACCAAATGTATAATATTTTCTCAGTCATCTTTATCTACCAAATTGCAAGAAGAAAGTTGTGTTCTGAAGCAAAAAACTTTCGATCTGGATTTATAGCTGTTAGGTTTTCACAGATAACATTCCATTTATTATGGTATAAAGAAGCTCCAGTAAATGGCAATAGAAAATGACTTTTAATCTCTGTGAATTTTACATTTATGGCTGTTAGAAGTGTTCCTCCAGTTTGCAGGAAATTTTTGATTTCCGTTTCCTATACAGTTCAGCGTAATATAATATAGAAAATTAAGTAAAAAAAAACTGCATTGAAATTAGGCATTGTAATACGAAGAGAAAGTATTCTACATAACAGCGATCAAGTTTTAGTATCGATAAGAACTTTTGTTAGGATTCAAACTGAGGTATGTAAAGTAGTGCTGTACTAACATTTAACTCAGTGCTACCAGCCTCTTGGCTTTGAATATCCGTAGATGGCCGCTAAAATTTCCGTAGATTGGGTACAAAAATCCGGAGACTCGCTAACTAAAGGACTAAAACAATAATTATTGAAGAGAGAGTCAAAATTAAGAATACTTTCTATGTCAAGGTCTTTAAAATTCGAAATACAAAATAATATTCTACATTGAAAGTAAGAAATATCTCTGAAAATGTTTTATACATCGTCACTGCTGCTGCTGTGCCTACTCTTTATATGGGGGGGGGGGGGGAGGGGCGGGGACTATACATTATCTGTTTTCTTTGTTGACATTAAATTTTTCGGTAACAGCAGATTTTAAATACTGCGAACACTTTGACTCTCGGATATTCGTTAAGACTTCTCGGAAGGCACTGCTTTGTAAGCCGTGCCAACGAGCGTGTCACCGTGCATAAAGAGTGCGCCGATAGTTCTGTATTTCCGTCTTTTAAGATCTATAAAATCTATAATCAAACAAAATACAAGCTTTATTTCAATCGTTCGTTTCCACGACCAGTTGCAAGGAAACGATTAACAATTATTGATAATTCTGTAATACATTAACATTATACACTCAAAGTTTAACAAAACACCAGTATAAGGAAAATCAACAGATAGTAAACAATAGCAAAAATCCGTAGATATTTTAACAAAATCCGAAAATACTAACTTTTTATAAAAATCGGAAGATCTACGGATAAAATTCGTAGAAATGGCAGTACAGATTTAGCTAAAGTAAATATCACAATTTATTGAAGTGTTAATATTTTGTAGTTTTTTTTTATTTGCGTTTACCCTGTATTCTAACGCGGTGTATTTCAGAATGAAAAAATAAGCAACCAAGTTCATTAACCTTAATCTGAAACAATATTACAATGCAAAGTGTGAACAATTTATTTGTGATTGGCATATTTTGTGGTTAAGAAAGAAGTTTATACCTTACATGTAGTGTGATATGTGGCGTCTTTCCGTTGTGGTTTGGAATAGATTATTGTAATTTCTTGCACCGTCCCCTCGTCACATTGTGATATATACCGCTGATTTTTTAGTAGACCATCAGCTTTCAAACAGTGAAACCCCCAATTCAAATCGGTTCTGTAGTTTTAGTGCGATGTGGTAACAAAGGGTCAGATAGATCTTGCCTGCTTACAGATCTATGTACAGTATGTGGAAATTTATCGAAAATGACCTAAGGTAATGTTCACAAATAAATCTAGCTGCACTCTTTCGCACCGGTTATACTTATCGGATACCATTGATGTGGATCCTGTATTACCCTACCAAACTCAAGCAAGAGTATGACCTGGGTTTTTTTGAAGTTAAAACTTCTATAGGCGCGTTACGCGAAGTTTGGACGGGGGTAAATCTGTGAGTTAGTGACGTCACGTCACCAACATGACACCCGTTCCGCACGTTACCATCATGCCACCAGTTGCACTTTGGATGGTTTTGGCAAAATCTTATTCAAATACACAGTTTTTATCCTATATTTGATAGAACTTTGTATACGTATACTTTAAAACAAATCGAAAAATATTATTTGCGTTTGATATACAGAAACCTAAACCCTCTCTACCTTTCACCCCTCACCTTACTTTCTGACCTTACTTTCTGTCATCGTCGTTCATACAAACCCACAGTTTTTATCCGATTTTGATAGTAGTTTTGATAGTAGTTAGCTGTATACTTCAAAACAAGGCGGTCTGGTAGGCGGCGGTTAAGGTGCTTACATCCGGAAGTTCTCTCTCCGGTCGCGGGTTCAAATCTCGCGGTGAGTAGGAATTTTTAGTTGTTGTATTTGATTACATGAGTTGTGCCGGGAATTTTCGTTGTTTTGATTCCACGTTAATCTACAGGTCCTTGAAGAAAGGAATTAGCATTCTTGCCTCTGACACAATGGCTTGGTACATCTCCTTCGGGAAAATTTGATGAACCTTCGGCTTGTGAACTTAGTTAGATTTTTAGTTTTTGAATTGAAGACTTCTTTAGGCGCGTTGGCCGATTTCTGAATGAGTAAAATCTTATGAGTTCGCATTACTGACATGCAGTATATCTGTAGCTGTAATTAGCTCAGTGGTTGAGGTGTATGATTAGCGAACGAAAGGTCCCCGGTTTAAAATCTTTGTCTCTGCGAAGATATGCATAAACCATTAACCCGACCTTCACCTCTGGCACAGCTTGCTCTGTAATGTGAAGTACGCCCGAATGCTTCCGTGGTCCGGATTCTACGTTAAACTGTTGATCCCTTGTACCTGGCAGCACTACAGCGTTAGGTTAAGGCGGCGGAAAGCTCAGGCAAAAGAAACCCTGTCACCAGGTCATTATGTCCACATGGAATTATTTTTATTTAGTGTATCTGTAGCTATAAGCATGATGCGTTGCGCGAATGATATTAAGAGTTATAAGTTTTTAATTCTGTTAGCAGTCCCCAAACCAATGACTGCAATTTTTTTATTTATTTATTTTAAAAATCAGTTCGTTTACTTCCCTGATATGCTCTCTAGCTCTCGCAGGACTTGGAATCCCGCTATTGGGGTATTGTAACAGCCCTCATACCTGAACTTTAAGTAGAATTGTATCTGTAGTGAGCTAAAGTTTGCTTGAATATGATCTGGTATGTTTGTTTTGCAATTTCTTGTAAATCAGTGTATATAGACTTTATTTTATGAAAAGAAATTATATAAACGCCATTTAATATATTTAAGAAGCGAATTGTGCAAGAGAATTGCTTAAATGTTTGTAATTCCAAGTATTAATGCAAGTTACGATGCCTACAGGACAATTTTCTACAGTTTAAAATGATTTCTGTAATTAATTTTGTGTTTAAATATCTTTAATTTCCATTTCTGGCCATTTTGTAATGATGTTAAATGATTAAGTACAATTTTTGATTGTTTTTAATATTTTTCATTGTTTGAGTAATTGTCAATGTTCGAGTAATATCTCGCGGAAGCCTTTGAAGAATTCAGAAATTTGGATAGAGCCTATATAAAGAAATCAGCAGGACAGTTAGTTTTATACAGATTCACTTTGGAACTGCAAAAGATTGAAAAGATTGCGTCAGTAGTATCTCTGGATTGTATCTTTGCATGTAAACAATATCGCTGACGTTGTTTAGAAAATAAACAAAAATGTTAAACTGAACTTTATGGTGGACTACTTAATTAATTACTATATTAATTAAACCACCAAGAACCTGACAGTATGTTTTCGTCTGGTACTTGACCAGTGGACTGGATAGGTGACAGCAGGGCCAACTCTACACACCTATGTTTTTCTAGTAATTTAAATTTGCCGCAGCCGCCATCTGCTAGGGTTGCCAACTCCCCAGATTTCCACGCAAATGCCAACATTTCAGATCTCCACGACCGGACAAATGCCGACGGAGGGGGGGGGGGGGGGGGGAGGGTAAGTATGAAGAAAAAATTATTATTTGGAATTACAATCACAAAAATTTAATATAATTAATAATGCATAAAATAACTATTATTCTTACATCGTTTTTTTAAAGGAATACTTATTTCAAAAGTTTTTTTCCTGAATCAGTTTTCATTAAATCACAAAATTCAGTGCAAGTCATCCTATATTTGATATGTATAAAAAGTTCATACTTGATAATTTCCACCTTTAATCCGTTCCTTTCATCAGACCACATAGTTTTCATAACACTGAAAACACTTTCCACAAAAGCGTTTGAAACTGGAACAACATACACCTGTTGAACTATTTTTAATAGATTGGGTGCTTCAACTTGAGAGAAAAATGTTGTCCAAATGTTAGCGCATAGTCCATGTTGACGAACTGTTGTTCTCGTACTCGGTTCGTTCAACTTCTTTAGCTGCTTCTGTTTCAAAGATGGAAGTACATCGTTTAAAACGGAAGTTTCGAAAAATAGCGCGTCGACATCAAATTACAAGTTCATTATGTTTGCGATCCTAGTTAGATTTTCAAAATGTAATGATTCTTCCAGTGACAATCATCAACATATTTTATAAAATAAATTTTTCCCCAAGTCGAACCATTTCTTAAACCGGTTATACACATCACAGGCTTTCTTCTAGAACTTTTTTCGATCATCCGGCAAGAGTTTACTAATATTTTTAGACAGATGAAATCAAAAAACTTCTTTTGAACTCTTTCGGTTAGCTATGCTTTTAGTTTTCAAAATATGTTATAAACTTGTGTTACATTTATGTCATCAAACTCCAGCAGCTTAATGTTTTCATTCAGTAAACTCATAACATTGTGCACATAATACAAGTACGCCTCTGGAAGAGTGAAAGTTGTATTTTCAGATTCTTCTGCACATAAAAATGTCCATATTACAGGATTAACTTCAGATTTTCCCTGTTATGTAGAAGTATATCAGCAAAACCTTGTTGGAACATGCTGCAAAAGGGTGTTGCATCCAGTATCTAAAAATTCAAAAATATCCTTCAAATATGCAATTCTTTTGGCACTACTTTAAAATTAATTGTAAACTTTTATCACTACAGATTCGACATTATACGATAACATTTTCAATCCATGTTTTACCGTATAAGGGTGCGTTTATGTTGGAGCTGCGATAAACGATGAGAGCGACGATACTAGCGAAGCGAAGAAAAGTGAAACATTGTTAACAATGGAGGTGTTTATACTGGAGCAGCGCGCAGAGCAACGCATAGTAGCAGAGCAGCGATGAGAGCGACGCTAATCGCTGCGAGCATTTTCTTCGCTATTATCGAGGGTGGCTGCGACCGTTTTATCGGTGATGTTTTTAGTAGGTCCCTTTTGTGGTACAGTAAATACAAAAATCACCATAACAGATTCGTTCTAGACAAATTGTAGGATGAAATGGCCACTAAATATAATAAAACAAACAATTCTAAACGTTTTTAATTAGTGCGATTTCCGTAATTTAAACTCATTTTAATGTGTGAACACTACAAACTGAAGATTAAAGTAAAAAAATAAAATATTAATACAGCCAAAAAGAAATTGTACATAATTTACTGAAAAAAATATTTTTCTATTAAAAGTAATTTAAATTATAAATATCAAATTAAATGCATAATATGTAGAAATTCGTATTAATTTATTTCGAATTGTAACAGAAGTAGATTTTATATAAGATGCCGGTATTTTTTGCAGATTGGTTTGGCCTTCCAATATTGGTGCCAAATTCTTAGGAATTTAAGTGTTAGTTTCTTCGAAATTCAATACCTTTTCAGTTAATAATATTATGGAGCAAACAAATGGTCTTCTTAATATTGTCAGTTACGACTACAGAAGTATCTATTGTTGTGGCTATAATTCTCCATTTAGAATAAATAAGGCACATTTGACGGTTCCTCATGTTCACGATAACCTAGCATTGAGGTATCATCTACCTGCATCTAAATATTGTCCATAAGGATCTAATAAATTATTTAAAAATGGATAAGCCTCGTCACCTATACAAAAAACACGAGGTTCAGTGATTTCAGAATTTGGCAGAACGATTTGGAATATTCTGTCTTCCATCTATTAAAGATACATACAGAACTGCAGATCTAACTGTTCCACCGTCACTCTGTTTACCATTACCTCCAGCTTCAATGTTTATAAATTTATAATTAGCATTGACAACAGGAAAAAATGTTGTAATTGTGGAACATGAAGCCAGAGTGTGCAGAACAAGTAACTCTGAAGTATTTTCCGTCGACAGCGCCCACGCAATTCGGAAAATTAGAAATATTGTAACAATCTTCGGCTATTTTTTTACGAAATCCTGTTCCTTTGGAATCGTCATATGAAGTAGTTTAAGTATTTTTCATAATTATTTCTCTTACAACTTCTAAAACTGTTGCAGTACAACTCTTATACGAAAGAAATAAGCTAGATTTCTTCTACATGTCTGGCCGGTTGACAATTGCGCGCAATATAAAACACGATTCTACGCTATTATCGAAGCTCCAATATAAACACTGCACGAAGATAGAAATTGAGCGCCGCTCTTGTCGCTGCGTTTATCGTCGCTCTCATCGTTTATCGCAGCTCCAACATAAACGCACCCTAATGCAGAATGTGCAACAAACAATGACCCGCTATTAAGTGTTTTTGTTTAAGGGAATCTTCTAAATTTACAAAAACTGATTTATTTTTCCCAAAATTTAGCGACCAATTGTCAGCACCATAAGCAATTAAATCATCTAAGTCCAAACCAACATCTTCAACGCATTTTCTTAGATTATTTGCAATAGCAGCTGAGGTTTCATCATGATCTTCATAGAAGCCAATGAGAGCAGTTCGACTACCTAATTCTTTGTGAAAAAAAAAAAAAAACGAATTCCTACGGGAAATAATTTATTAGATGCGTCACAGGCAATCCAAATAAGTGCATTTGCAATTTCCTCTTTTAGTAGAGATGAAGAGTGTGGTGCTAATCTCCATGGTATGTTAACAAAACCTCTGCAGAAGAAACAGTGACTTCTTCAGCAAAGTCACTTTTAAAAAAAAAAAAAAAAAGTTGGTCAAAACTACAGTTTTACACGTAGATTTTGTTTTCCTCACATGTCCTTCTGAACTCGCATGACGATTCACTGCTTTTATACCGTCAAATTTTACAGTAAAATTAATTTTAAATACTTTACAATATGCTGCGGGATCGTTTTCTTTACGTAGCCACGTTTTAAATCTGTCATTTGAGAGCTACTCCTCTCTGAAACAACAATAACGTTTCCGTACTTTCTTCGGCAAATCATACTAATTATGTATGTACATGTAACGTGCCGGGTAGGTAACTGAGACAATAAACCTATCGCTTCACGACAATCACATATTCGACCAACTGTTGTCAACTTTTGAACACAGAGGGAAACAATTTACTTACATTCAGCTGGAGGAGAATGAGGGTGACGACCTTATTTATTTCCATAATTTTTTAAATTTCTCAATAACCTGACATTTTGTGTCCGGCCGCATGTAGTGAACCGGACACGGACAAATCGCCTTAGAACCGGACGGTTGGCAACCCTAACTGTATCATTGTTATGGTCATTCCAGGTATTATTGTTTGCTACTTTCTATTAGCAGTTTTTAGCAGCTTCATTCACCAACTTTTATGAAAGGCAGCCATTTTTAAGTAGGAGACAATTTTCAAAGTGCTTTGTTGTGCTGAAATCTTTGATATCGCAAAGAAAAACTAAAAGTAGACGTGAAAAAACAAGTAGTTGCAAACAAGAAATACACGCCTTAGCTACCAGACAAGAATCAAGCTGTATAACTTGTAATTTCTAGAAATTTTTGTTATTTTTTCTAATGTCGAGATTTTTGGGGAACAACTTTGAACCAGTATCAAAGCAAATGAACTGATGGTTTACCAAGAATTTAGATGATGTTTCATAAAAAAGATAAGTACATTTTTTGGTATGAAACAAAGTTGATTCAGGATATTTAATGGAACTGTTCCCTTACAGCCATCTCCAATTTTTGATTTTATGAAATTAGAAGATCAATCAAAAATTAAGTTGCACAAAGCTCTAAATTTGATCAGTTACTAAAGCTGACAATTCCTTAAAGTAGATAGCTAATTCTTCTAACAATGGTAGAACGTAAAAAAAAAAAAAAAAAAAAAAAAAAAAATCGTTAAAATTGAGAATATGAAACACATACATTGTAGATCAAGTTAAATATACAGTTTCAAATATTCAGTGATATATCCTTCATGGAACACATGATCCAGAAGACCGCTGAAGTCACTCACCGTAGTCAAACAAATAGCCGGAAGAGCAGATCAAAATATTTCTGCTGAAGCCTTTGCCGTTCAGGTACACACAGAAACACAATCCATAATAGCTAAAAATATGCGTAATATGAGGCAAAATAAAATGAAATAAATCACCTTATTTTGTTAAATTGGAAACTTTTTCTGTGAATTCTCAAAAAATCTAAGAAGTGTATCAAAGTAGCACCGGTTTACGGGTACGAGTAAAATAACTAATATGAAAACTTCGTTAGGAAAATAGGCAAAAAAAATTGTTGAGATAATAATAATAATAAAAAAGTATGGCACACCCAATTGAGTGTTGTAACGAGGACGATATAGAAAGTGTGTTCTGGTAGATCGTGTACGTTGCACTGGGTCTGTTTATCTTCCCGGGCGTCGCCAGGATTTTTCCGTCCCGACAAGGTTGCCATAAATTTGCGGAGCTGTTTAATCGCAGCTGGTGCGGTATTTCGGACTGCACATGCTGGTGTGACACGGGCCAGACATCCGCGTAGTGGAACCAGGAGCAAGTCAACAGGACCGGGCTAGTCTTACACTGGTTTCTCGACCTACCAATGAGGTACTTAGGAATATGCTAAGGAATGAGGGAAGGGAGGACTTAAAGTAATGGCTGTTTAATATCATTCCAAAGAGTAGCAATTATCTTCTTTCTTTTCGCATACACTTCATAATAGCATCGGGAAGTGAGCACCCAAAAAGTTCGGGGTTTTACTTTATTTTTAAAATATCTGTCAATTATGTGTTCCGCTTAGAGATTATCTACTAAATTGAATTCTCTAAAAAAAAAATAATTCAAGAACTATTTTTCTAAAAAATGTTCGATAAAACAGTGAATTTTAAATCGAGTTCTTTATTCTATGACGTCATCTACTACGATAGTCAAGTTGCCATATGTAGTAGAAAGTAGTTCTAACGGTTAGTACATTTCGTTTCTTCTCAATGCTTTTCATTATGTACCGCAACTTGAGTACAAGAGTAGGTGACGTAATAATAGCGATATCACGTTTTCAGAATGACCCGCAGAGTCATGTACGGCGGCAAACATTCTCTTCTTTCTAAAGACAGTGTAACAACTTTCTGCATTTCATCGTAGCAAGATCCATTTTAAATGATTCTTAAAGAAATTCTTCTATTACGAAAGATTTTTTTATTTATTTATTGGCGTTTAGAAGCAAAAGTTTCAAAACAAACAGTGCTCAACAACTTTACAGATGGACATTACAAATCGAGCATGATACACTATTTCGCCAGTTTCTTGAACAACCGAACAAATGTCATGATTATTTTACGGCAAAGAAGTAAACATTCTGCTGCATACTTTCTTTTATTTATTTGGGTTAGTGGCTTTTGGTTTATATAACCATTTAGACCTCAACGTTTACTACCAAAAATCCGCTGGTTCACAATACTTTTTCAAGGCATTGCGTTGATAGCGAAAGGATTGTTGTGGTTTTGGCTTGCACTGTACGTCTCCGCTACATTGGAACCAAAACAAGGAAGGAAACCTGGTATCTCCCTGTATGTGCTGGAGCGCCTCCAAGATTCCAGTACAGCGGGTTCCCTGGCACTCACTCAACCCACCTGAGAGCGAAGTAATGCAGTCGCGTACGACTCTACATTAGAATTCAGTTGGCAGGTCTCGCTTGGGAGTCGTAAACAAGTACTGAATGGCTATGGACGTGATTATCCGGTAACCTGACCATTATGGGAAATGACGTCATACCTCGGTGTACGTGACTCTAGGCTAGTCACTCAGGGTCGGTGAAGCACGCGTCTCGAGACTGAATCATGAACCGGGACCTCACTCACTTTACTCGGCGTTACTGTCTTACACCGACAGACTTCATCGTCCTGGCACGGTTCCCCATGTAGTTTTATGGTCGTTAAGTGATGCGTTATTACAGTCGTATTAATCAAGTACCGAACATGGGTACTCGACCCTGGCATTCGGTTAACGCGGGTTCTATTCCCAGTCCAGTTATACAGATTTCGGTTTTTCCAATCACTGCAAGTGAATGCCGGTATGTTTCCTTTAACTATTCCCGTTCCTTGAGCCTAATTCATTGCTGCCTCTAATGTCACAGACTATGAAAAACTGAAAAAAAGCTCATCAAGTGGTTAGTTACTCCGTTATAAACGTGTGGTCGCTTGTTTCAAAACTCGGTAGACGTTACTCTTTAATGAAGCCTATTTTACAAGGTGCGTTCACAAAGTTTCAAGGCTGATTTTTTTTTTCCTAAGTAGCGAGGGTGCGCAGACCGTTTACACCGACAGGGTGAAATAGTGCGAGTGTCAGCTAACCGACTGCACCAGCGCTAGTTGCCTAGGAGGCGCTGGAGTGTTTTTTTTTTTTAATTTAACTGCTTTACGTCTCTCAACAGCGAGGTCTTTAGAGACGGGAAAGGATGGGGGCAAGGGATGGGAAGGAATTCGGCCATGGCCTTTTTAAGGAAGCATTCCGGCATTTGCCTGGAGTGATTTGGGAAACCATGGAAAACCCAAATCTGGATGCCCGGATGGGGATTCGAAACGCCGTCCTCCAGAATGCGAGGCCAGAACGCTAACCATTACACCACCACGCTCGGTGCGCTGGAGTGAGCAGATCGCAAGTGGCATGAGGACGCGTCAGTGGCTCCTATCGAAAACGCAGCGTCATTTGGAGCAGCTTTATTCGACAAAGTTCTGCGCAAGACTGAACAAAAACGCTACAGAAACTGTTGATATGATTCAAGAGGCTATAAGTAAGAAGTCAAGCCACGTGCAATGGCATTCATGTGGCACAAGAATTTCAAAGATGACCGCGAGGACGTAGAAGACAATGACCGCACTGGGAGACATTCAGCAAGCCGAACACATGAAAATTTGGTGAAAGTGCGTGAACTTTTAAACACAGACCGTCGCCTTAGTGTTAGATTACTTGCCGATAAATTGGAATTTGTTACACCGCGTCCTCCCGAAGATCAAAGACAATTGGGTTCTTCATCACGACAATGCGCCCTATAACAAGTCACTCACCGCCGGCGAAGTTTTAGCCAAGTTTCACGTGACAACACAGCCACCCTACAGCCCCGACCTAGCACCCAGCGACTTCTTTTTGTTGCCCCCCAATGAAGAAATACTTGATAGGGAAATGATTCGGCACGATTCCAGCGGTGCAGGCAGCATCGACGAGGTCCCTCGGCAGCATTCCGCGCGAAGGGTTCCAGGGAGCCTACGAAGAATGGAAATAACTCCGGCAGCGGTGTGCTGATGTCCAAACCTTCACGTTTAGAAGACTTTTAGTAGTTTGCGGTACAAAAATGTTTGGTATATTTTTTGTTCTGAGACCAGTCTTGAAACTTTGTGAACGTACCCTGTAAATGAAACCACTGTGCATGCACGTCACCGATGACTGACAGAGGTGCGCAGACTGCAAAATTAGAATTAAGACAATTACTTAATATTTTAAATGTAAAATAAAAACATCGGTGTTTGTTAAAGTTGTCAGTTTTGAACTATTTTAGTTGCTGGGTCTGTTTCAAAAACGCTATTACACAGGAACTTCAAAATCGTTCCCAATATCGGCTATGAGCTATACTTAAAGAAAATGTTAAAAACACCAAAACTTACATCTAATATACTTTGTAAGTTGTGGGTAAAATAATCAAGCGTTTTTATTTTGAGGTTACCTTGAAATAATTATATTAATATAACTAGGCCATGACCTTGTACGGTCACGGCTCTAGAATAGTTTCTATTTTTAGGGTCAAAGGTATCGAAAGCTTGCCCCATTCTAGCTGAAATACGTACTCGAAATGTGTATCACCCAAAGAATTCGTTCTACAAAATTTGAAGAATTTCTGTTTAGTTTCAAGGGAGTCAGAACACGAACAGGCAGATTTGATCGGATAGATAGAATTTATAAAAAATTGCTACAAATTCAGAGTGTATTAATTCCGAAGCAATAACCTAGATTGCAACCAAATGAAAACACTTGGGCGAGTGCCGTTAGCTAACTGGGAATCGGTGTCCGTTATCTAATCTCAAAATGTCGTATCAGGCATTAATTTCTGTGCCAAGCGACTTTCGTCTGACCTGCTACACGCGATATAATCTGTTAAGGTCACTAGAATACGGAAACGCGCGTAGTTTGCCTCGCTCCCTTTATCACTTTGTAGCAATGCCGAAGATCTGTGTGAAGCGAAGTGAAGGAAAAACGCGACGGCACTGGAATAGTTCGTCACTAAACGGGACTTCCTGGAACAGAGAGACAAGGGGCGGGAGTAGAAATAGTCACAGCCAGGAGAATAAATATGTTTTTCCAGCCAAGCTCCAATACTTTTTGAAAAGACCTGGAGTGTTTATGAATATTTATACTGCCTTAGATACGGAAGACGTATATCCCAAGGAATAAGTTATCTCAGAGAAACGATGAACATTTCCTGCCTGCTTCATTTAGTGTTGAGAATTAAATAATGTTCTACAGGCAGAACAATTCACATTTTTCCACCTATGTAAGAAGAAAAATATTTTAACTCAATTCTTGGATTTGTTGTACGACAAAAGGAAATAAGTGAATCCACTAGAGACGATAAATCAAGGTTACGAATACCAGCAGATCGTTCCAGAGATTATGTGTGATGCGGTCGTTATAATATCTCTGGGTCACCGGAGGAGTTGTAATATAACACTGACATGGCGGATCTTCGGTTAGTCTCATTAGAAGAGACAAAGATACTAAAGAACGGAATACTGAATATCTAGAGAGAATCTAGATGTAACTCGGACGAATTTGAAGTGAAATATGGAGAAGAAAACTTCAATAATACCATGGCATTGTTATGTTTTAAATACGAAAGGTTTAAATTTCGAGGAAGAAGAATAATTTATGATCATTACAGAACCACGAGAGACAAACAATATCTGAAATGTGTGTGAGACAGTGTTGTAGACTATCTCGATTAATGTTCAGCTCATATGAAGAAAAAGCAATAGAGAAAGTAAAAGAAAAGTTTAAATGTAGCGTAACTGCTGAAGAATTGACAATCAATATGTTGCGATTTATTGATGATATTGTTAGAGTGAGAAATTACTGAATGGCGGGGGCAAAATACTAAAAATAGAATTTGAATTAAATATAATCCAAATCAAGACAAAAAGTCATGACGTAAAAAACATGTGCGGACTATAACAATAGATTAAATTTAAAATAACATCGTATATAGTAGAAGTTAGATAATTCTATTGTTTTGAAAATTAAGTTATAACTAATGGTTGAACCAAGAACAATAGCAAAAGTAGAAGTGTATTGTTAAAAGGAACTTTGTTCTTCAAAACAGAACTATTTTTGTTTCAAACATTGACCTACGGTTCAGAATAAAACTTTTTATTGCTGAACGTGTGGAGAATAGCACGTTATGGAGTTTTGAGTTAAGTAATACTAGAAAACATGGGAACTAAAGTATCTTAAATGTGAAGACGAAAAAAAAAGGGACATTGAAAAATAAGGCTACAAACAAAATTACGAAATGAAACTATTTGAAAATGGGTGAAAAAAGAAGTTTGTAGAAGAGCCTGACAGAATGGAAAGGATGTGTGGTATCATTTTAAGACACCTAAGCTTAGTTAATTTGCTATAGGAGGAAATAACGGAAGATGAGAACTGTGGAGGAGAACACATGAAGCAGACAACCGAGGACGTAGGCTGTGATAGGTATTTATACTGAAGAGATCAGCTAAGGAAAGAAATAGAGGATTGCATCAAACCAGTGGAGAGATTGATGACAGAAATCAATTGGAGAGACAGTTTTTTTATATATATATTTAATTTTTTTCTGATGGAGTGATCATTCCACCAGTCACATTTTACAAATATTTCATCAATATTACCAAGTTATTAGATATATGGAATACGGTGCGTTACATCTTAAGCTAAATCTTACACTACTGGAATTATAAATTTTTATTCGGTAGAAAGTACAGTGTTTTGGATTTTAGGAATGGTAAATCAGTTACATACCTGCCTTTACTACATAACATACTACTATTACTATTTTTTTACTTTTGATTTTACGCCTCGTCGACGTCGAGGTCATTAGAGGCGGGATGGGACTGGGGACAAGGAACTGGAAGGAATTCGGCCATGGCCTCTTGAAGAAAGAATCCCGGCATTCGCCTGGAGTGATTTTGGGAAACCATGGAAAACCCAGATCTGGATACCCGGACGGGAATTCGAATCGCCGTCCTCCCGAGTGCGAGGCCAGAGCGCTCAACCACCACGCAAACGCGTATGAAGGTTAACATAGCCTGATATATTGCTGGATGGTTTGAAGAGAGAAGAACTGGTACATTTAATTTAATACAATTTAATTGCGATGGATTAAATAGTCCGCTGCAAATTTTCGTACACACCTATTTCCCATTTTTTTAAATCTAAAATTCTTTTAGTGTACCCAATTTCCCCACATACTTTTACCGTTTAGGAATTTTAATTTGATGTTTGGAGGGGTACTTAGAGAGATATGAGTTTGGTTGAGTGGGTTTTGTGAAAAGTAGTGCATATAGTACATTTAAAAAAAATATAAGGTTTACATCTTCGAGCCCACGTCTTCTCGAATGCGAGGCTAGAGCGTTGCCAGTCATCTACTCTTTATCAACCTCACACAGTGGAGAGTTCAACACGTTGATTCTATGAAAGACGCTGGGAAAAAACACCATGTCCTAATCTCATTCCGATGACAGATATTGTCATTTTACGGTGGGATTGAAGGTGGATAGGAGAACTTATTAGAGAGGAATATAGGTGGGTACATGTGTAGTGTATCCTTTCTACCTCCGTCTATAATAAATTTTCACCAATTTTCCAATCGGACTTCTTCATAAGATTGACTGCATTCATTGGAGGACGAATGTTAAGAGTGAGGAACATTTACAATAAAATAATGAGTAGATTGATGATCCACAAGAATAAAAATCATATTCTGTTCTATTTTAGCAAAGAAGGTACAGAGATCGGCACTAGAAACTGGTAAACAGTGGCATGTATGCAATCAAACGAGTACAAATGTCATCGTCCAGAAATCAGCGGTTCTAAATATCAACCATTTATCTTCGCATAATAATTACAGATAAGCAATTAAACAAGTTTATATGAATCTTCCAAACCAACATCCTATATAGCAACAATAGTAATAATTTTCTTCCCTAATCACACATAGCGAGAGTGAACATTGGTACAGAGGCATAAGGGGGGACGGAGGGGGGGGGGGGAATGGATTACATCTATGCAAAGCAGGCTTCCGATACAGGCAGAAACAGCTATGGATCATTACTACCAGCCCTACAGTTTTTTGGAGGGGCTTAAATACCAGTCGGTTAGCGATAACTAGGATCGTCTTTTCTTTTAGCGAAGGGCACTGCCAACATTGGCTTCGTTAATTTCTGCTGCTATTTTCAACCTCTCTGCCTTATGGCGGGGTATACAGGATTCCACAGATAAAACACCTTCCACCTGCCGTCTTTTGCGTCCGTGAGGTTGGTGTAGTGAAACTCTGTTCCTCCCGCCAACAGGATGACCAGGGTGACTGACCCTTTATAAGCGACTTACTGACACACAATGGCCGCCAGTAGCAGCGTCCTTAAATTCGTAACAAATATTCCTGATGGCTCAACCTCACTAAAGCAAAATTCAGATTTTTAATTACTTCCTTATTACCTAAATTAGTGTGAAGCAAATTTCCATCTACTCACGCTTGAACTCGCTCGAACTTGCTCGAACTAGCTCGAACTAGCTCGAACTCGCTCGGTTGTTCCTGTGACCGGTCCTCTCTACTACCAACATTTTCTGTAAGTTCTATCAATTGAATCGTTGTAGTCATGAAGTGTAACGTAATAAACATAAGTAACGGAAATATTACAAACCATGAGATCAGAACACAATGCAACGAAAACCATGACATAAATAAGTTATCTATAGTTACTGACATACATAAAGTATACTCTGAATCCACATTTAGTGCATTATTATTATTATCTGCAATTGGACCCTGTCGGATCACGCAAGGCCTTAACGATTCAGTTTTCTAAGTTTCCATACAGCTCTCAATTTTTCTCCGTGGATTCTCTTCCTTTCTTCACTTCGTCCACGGTCTCTTAACGACTTCATTCTCTGGAGGTATTTCCCATTTGTTAATTTTTTGTCTGTATGTTTGTATGTCTATGATTTCTGATGAGTTTATGTGGGATTTTTCAAGGTCTTTTGTGATCTGCTGGACCCAGGGTATAATTTCCAGCTGTTGTATGTACGTCACAATTTCATGAATCAGTCTTGCTGCTGTGAGTCTGTGGATATGTCCATAAAATCTTAATCTTCGTTTCCTGATGTCTGCCGCGAGGTTTGACAGTGTTTCTGTTGCTTTTCGAGATTTAAGTCTATATCCGTCATCTGTTTTTCGGGGCCAAGGATCTTGCTTATAATATTGCGTTCTTCTTTCAAAATGTTTTCTAGGTCACTTTTCCTGTGTAGTGTTAAAGTTTCGCTGACGTACAGGTGTTCGGGTTTGATAAGTGTGTTGTAATTTAGTGCATTAAGGTTTTTACGAACGTTTGAAATATATGTAACGACTTGTAAGGATTTGTACCTATTAATGCACAACGCCAACTCACTTTAATGATGTAACTGATACCACTGTCATACGTGATTTTAAATAGCCAAAAGATGATTCATATGCTCAGGATAAAGTTTGTTCCACTTTTTTGAAACGCCGGAACATCACCACAGAAATGTTGAAACGTGATGCAATCTACCGATTTTTACTTTTTCATTAACACAGTGTTCGGTCTTTAGGAATGCGACTTTTTTTTAACTTATGACTTTACCCCTCGTCGACGTCGAGGTCATTAAAGGCGGGTTGGGACTGGGGATAACGAACGGGAAGGAATTCGGCCATGGCATTTTTGAAGGAAGCATCGTGGCATTCGCCTAGAGTGATTTGGAGAAACCATGGAAAACCCAAATCAGGATGCCCGGACGAAGATTCGAACCGGCGTCCTCCAGAATGTGAGGCCAGAACGTTAACCGCTCACCCACCACGCTCGGGCTTAGGTATAGGAATTTTCCGAAAGTAAACGTATACAATCTTATAGAATAATACAACAGCACGTAGGAAATAACAAGAAAAAGACATATACTCTCAACTCTATAATTTTTCACTAACTTTACCCTTCGATTTAGCGGTTTTAAGACTGCGAAGCAGTTCGTGGCTGTTCCAATTGTACCGGTAGAGTACCAACGTGGCTTTGTCCCCGCGCTGAACGCGGATAACAGATCGAGCCTACTGTCCAGCTCGAGCTTGCGTCCAGGCTCGGTCCCGTATTTCCAGCATTTGGCCGGCTGAGGTCGCGCTGGCAGCGACAAACCTGCGTTTGCACGACTCTACCCTGTGTAATCCTACATTTTACAGTTCCTAATTATAATTATTCACACTTCTGTTACTTTTATTTGTCTCGTTGCACCACAAATACCTCTATTTGTGTGATTGCACCACAGTAGCGCGGGACGTTCTATAGTAACGCGAGGTACGATGTCGTCAGAGTACGGGGAAGAGATGTGAAATCGTACAGAAATATCACGCGCAGCTGCACGATGCCTCACAGCTGTGCTGGAAACAGAGATGACTCCGTTACCAAGTCGACAGGTTTGTGAGGAAACTCGACACCGCCCTAAGTCATTACTGCACACTGTCACCTAGTTTTTTCTATCGCTGTGCCTCATACCCACCCATTCAACCACAGACACTGTTCCAAATTGCTTACGTGTCTTCAATCAAAACATCATACGATGACATTAATTAATTAATGGCGTTCAAGAATTCCATGCCACCCATAATATGGCAGATCCTGAGATAATTTCTTTTACGGGTGTTTAAACTCTGTTGAATTCAGTCTCATGTGTTATCTTCATCCTTCATCGTTTCTAGTCACTGGTTGAGTCTGTTTTGTACACAAGGTATAATGATGCAGAGAATTAAAGATGTAATTAGCTTAATAACAAACAGCCTTAGCTTACACGGATAATATTAGGTTTAGTCTTGGTCCAGGGTTCACTGAGCACGATTAATGTAGAACTACTTCCGCGGACATGAGGTAATGACGTCAGTAACGTGGCGCTCATGAAAGCAGCTTATATTATTAATAAACATTGAATTTCTCGTTACTTACTTAGTAAGGGGTGTTAACTGTTTTTACTGTGCAAGCTGCATTTCAACCGAACCACAAACTCCGCCAATATTGACGCAGGACAAACTGTTTCTAAGAAACGCGTATTAATACATTCAGTGCATCGAGACATACACCTGATGCTTTTTCTGCTATAACTACCCAATTTTAAAAAATTGAAAACTAATTTAATTTAACTGTCAAGGGGCGCAATTTCTTTAGTCATCTAATTACTCCTTTTTTATTGCTATTTTTTTTTTAGTTTATTAAATTATTTCATTGTAAATGTCACCATTTCCCCCTCCCACCCGTTTTGCCCTTAAAGGATTTTAAATTCTTTCAGCTTTTTTTGGTAAATTATTCACCATTTCCTTTGGTAAATAATTCTAATCATTTACTCTTTTGCCTACAAATGATTTTCCCACTCCCTTATATATAACGTGACCATTTATCTTTTTTGTCAGAGCGGGACGCCTGAGGAGTTTTGTAAAAAAAAATTTTCGTCTTTTATTAGTTTTTAAACAAAAACGAAGAACACTTATAACACATGCCAACAAGCTGTAGATATCTGACATCACGTTTACATTTTGTAATGCAGTTTTACGTGCTGATTTCAAATCTGAAAACCGTTTTGCTGTATCACGTAAGTTTTCGAAGATATATAAAAAACATATTTTTATATGGAACACCTTTCGTCGAATATGATTTCGTCGGTTTTCGTTATTTGTATTATTTCATTTGTTTATTTTTTATTTTATGGGAAAAAGATGGCGTCTAGAGGTTTCATGAATTCACCAGATTTGTTTTGCTATGTGTGCAGCTATCTGACAGATAAATCCCATCGAAAGACTTTTACACCGTTTTTGAAGAGAGCATATTTATGAACCATACGTTGATTCGAAGTTGGATAGTAGTAAGTTGTGGGCACCGCTGTACATCTGTTTGAGATGTGCGTGCAACTTACGCGGCTGAGCGTGACAAAGTTATCACGCCTCCACTTCATATAAAGCTGGGGCTCATGAAGGCACTAGATAACAACTCAGATGTTTTTCGGTACCTGTGCAACAAGTTTCGAGAGTTATGCAAAAGGAAAAGAAGGTGTGTTCATAGGTGCACAAATAAGAAAGATCATTGCTTACAGCCACTTCGAAGACTTACTGGGTGATACTGGAAAAGATAGAAGGATAGCATTCAAATTAGTTGTAGCCAGTTTCCTTCGATATTATAAATCTCCTGACTATTTGAATGTTGTGCATTAGAGCGTACAGTCTGCTGGGTCCCTCAAAATTCATCTCCTCAACTCACATCTCATTTTTTTTTTTTTCTCCTGAGGACGTAGGTTCTTGTCAACGATGAACATGGTGAACGGTTTCATGAGGACATCTCGGTGATGGAGTAATGCCATCAGGGCCTATGGAGTGCAGCTATGTTGACTGATTCCTACTGAACGCTTCAGCGCGAGATGCCAAATGCTCAGTATAAACGCAAGACTACAGCCAAAAAATTCAAACCAGACTCACTGTAAAAAATGGATGCTTATTTTATATGTATGTTTTTTATATATGTATTATACCTTCAACTAGTTTGACCTATATAGTATGTGTTCATCAGTACTACATGAAGTAATAAGTGATCATCTGAAACTGTCTGTGGGTTGTTTACCATGATACTATGTTAAGCGTTACCGTTAGATTACAGCACCATATATCACAAAAATATCGATATATTGTGTGTGTGTGTTTTGTTCAGCTTAGTTGCATTAACGTTGAGTCTATGACATTTCAGCATATGGGAGGGGGATAGTTCCAGGTGTTTACGTCAAAGTAGAGCGCTGCAGGATAGCATACGTCAGTTTCCGATTCTTCTTTCAACTTACTACAAACCATCAACCTTGCTGTTTATCGCATTTTATTTGTATTATTTTAGTTGTCTAGTACAATATAAAACAAATAATAAAAGTAGAGAATCATGAGAGACGTGCATCAGTTAAAAAGGGTGCGAGACAAGGTTGTAGTTCTACCCCCTTTAATATTCAACTTCCGTATAGAGGAAGCAATAAAGGAATTAAAAGAAAAAATTTCATGTGGCATAAGTGTTCGAGGAGAAAGAATCAGTATGCTACGATTTACTGATGGCATCGTCTTGTTAGCACAACAGGCTGAGGATATTGAGAAGTTACTGAATAGCATGAACAAGCATGGAAGATTTTAGACTGAATATTAATCAAAACAAGACAAAAGTGATGAAATGTAGCAGAAATGATACCAATAACAGTAGATTAAATATAGAAATAGGATCAGATACAATAGGAGAAGTAAGGGAATTCTGTTACTTGGGAAGCAAATTACAAAGGATGACCGAAGCAGGAATGATGTAAAAAGCAGAATAGCAAAAAGAGCCTTCATGAAATAAATAAATCGTTTAGTTTCAAATCATGATCTAGGATTTAGAAAGAAGTTTTTAAAGGTTCTATGTGTGGAGCACAGCACTTTATGGTAGCGAAGCACTGACTTTAGGAATACCGGAAAGAAAGATAATTGAAGCATTTGGAATGTGTTGTTACAGAACAATGCTGAAAATTAAGTGGACAGGCAAGGTACGAAATGAACGAGTTTTGGAAATGATGGGTGTGGAAAGAAGTTTGTGTAAGAAGCTTAGAGAAAGAAGAGACAGGCTCGTAGGACATATTTTGTGACGTGCTGGATTGGTTAACTTATTAGTGGAAGGAACAGTCGAAGGTAAGAACTGTAAAGGAAGACAGAGATTAGATTATATGAAGCAGATAATTGAGGACGTGGGTTGTGAGGGATATGTAAAGATGAAGAGGTTAGCACAGGATAGGAAGGGATGGAGAATTGCATCAAACCAGTCGAAAGACTGACGACAGCAGAAAAAAAAAGCAAAACGACAGTTTTGTCCCAAAGCTCTCGCATAGTTTTGCCACTGGTTCGTAGGTCTTCAGTGATATTCTCGAGATAGTTGATGCGCCTAGTCAGTCAGTGTTTGAGGCCACAGCTGCCGCAGACGAGTTTTCCCAGAGAGCCGCACTTAACCCAAAGGTTGTAGCCTCACTCCTGTTAGTCGGGTGATAATTTAGCGTAATTACGGGTGCTGTTTTTTGTGCCGGCCGGCCGACGGAAGAGGGAATTAGTGGCCACGCCACATCATTCCCTGCCGGCCTCGTCCACACGTGTTGGCCGCACTCGCACTCACAGGCGTGGTGTGACGTCAACATCTCATTAAACCTGCGGATCACCACCCCAACACGCAAATAACTCCGGCTGCTGCAAAATGGGTTCCTCCATAACGCCAGCGTACCAAGGGAGCATCCATAAAGTACGTGGTTCGGTCTAGGCGGGGAGGGTGTTGGCTGGAAAGGTACGTATGGCTACATGGGAAAAATGGGGGAGGGGGGGGGGTTCAGAGCCAAGCCACGTAGCTTTTCATTCATATAATTTATCACAGTTAGGGGTCCATCCATAAATTACGTCACACCTTGAGAGGTGGGAACGGGTCAACAAAGTGTGACATCGTTTCAAGTAAAGAGAAAAACCTCGTAGTGTAGGAATAATTCGACACTGAAGTTACCATTATAGCAATGTCGCCCATTTTACCCCGGGCCCGAAATTCCTAGCTCCAGCGCTGTCAGCCACGTAATAAGCTACTCAAAATAAATCGAGTTACTAACCAGTCCACGATGAGGCACTTCCAATGTGATTGAATGGAGGAACACATGCGGCGCTACTAGTCAGTAACCAGTTAGTAGACGTTTCCATGTGACTCTGCATGTCAGTTGTTCGCTGATCTCAGTACCCACGGTAGTTTCCGAGTGATTTTATGGTATGAACTATGAACGAACAACAACAAATATTTTAACCGTGGGGAAAGTTGGAAAACATTTCGTTTTATACGATTTTCTGCTTCCTCGATGCTCAAATAAAGACAAAACTATAAATGAATGGTCTGAAACTGAAAAGCACTGAGTTTGACTGGTATGTAATATTACATATGCATTATTTGGAATATGTGTATTTAAAATGCAAGTACAAAATACGTATTTTGATTATGTATTAACCCCTTAACCTACGATTTAGACTCGAAGATGTTGGGCCGAAATTGTATACAAGCTCGCGCAGCGTTCGGGACGTTGGCACGACAAGTGTAACACGCTAATCCGGGCGAATACACAATAAGAAGATGCAACCGAATACTCGCTATAAAATGGAAAGACAAGCGAGATGTTTATATGCTGTCGACAAAACAAGAAGCAGTCGAAATGACTTCACAAGGATCCAAGGGCACTCTAAAACCAAATTGTATTTCAGATTATAACAAGAGAATGAATGGAATTGATCTCTAAGATCAAATATTAGCATGCTTTCCAGTGATGAGAAAATTCATGAAAGGATATAAAAAAATAATTATCTGTTTGATATTGCTCTTTTTAATTCTTACATCTTAAGGAAAAAACTGAATGATGGAAAGAAACAATGTTATGTCGACTATAAGATCAACATAGCAGAATCTCTACTGAAGAAAATGCCAAAACCGATTTATAGAGAACGAGGCGTATTATCTTCCGGAGATGCGCCAGACAGACTTTACGCGAAGGAATGGGCTCATTTTCCAAAGCACAATGTTCCAACACCCTCTAAATTAAGACCGTCAAAATGTTGTACAGTTTGTCACAAAAATAAAAAACGTACAGAAACAACGTGGGAATGTAAAAAGTGTAAAGTTCCTTTAAATGTACCAGAATGCTTTGAAATATATCATACCATTACAGATTACTAATTTTATATTTTGGAGTTTTGTATAAATAAACATTTTGTAATACTTGCGTCTACCACAATTATTGCATCAGACTGTAATTGCGTATCAAATATTCCACGTAATATTCACATCTGGCCCGATCACCGTACGCGGGCTATGCCCGTCATTGTAGGTTAAGGGGTTAAAAATACCGTAATATGAAAATCATTTTGTATTTTATTTGAAATACTTTTCAAAACATATTTTCTGTTTGCAAAATGCACTATACTTTTCTTAGTTTTCAATACTTTTTATTTAATATTGATGTTATATGTCATGGCTATTGATTTATGAACACATTCAAACTATTGGCAATCAAAAATCAAATAATGCTGTTGCCGTCATTTTATCAACAAGTATCTAGATCAACAACTTCAACAAATTGGGGGCTTCCTTCTCAAATGCCTGATGGGTCACCTCATTAAACCTCTCTGGAACCTCTAGCCCGTCCCTCACGGCTAGCTGGAACACAAGCAGCGTATTGAGCCCCGACATGTACCAGCATAGCACTTTGTAATCCCATTTCGATGACGTATTTAATAGAAAGCACTATCTCGATATTTACTTACCTGTTCCTATTTCATTATGATACATTTGCGCTGTAAGGTTTTGTATTTCTTTTTGTATATTTTATTTAAGTAAAAGCTAACATTTCTTCCTGAGAGTAATCGGCAACCTTTCCTCGGCATCCACGAATTCCATCATGACTTTTTTTTTCTGTACGGAAGGGCAAATCATTCGCACTAGTTCCAAATAACTTTCTTTAGTCATACGGTATAGTGCTAAAAACAGTGCTGCCATTTCTACGGATTTATCCGTAGATCTACGGATTTTTATAAAAAGGTAGGATTTTCGGATTTTGTTAAAATATCTACGGATATTTGCTATTTTTTACTATTTGTTAATTTTTCCTTATATTCGTGTTCTGTTAAACTTTGAGCGTTAATGCATTACAGAATTTTCAATAATTGTTAATCGTTTCTTTGCAACCGCTCGTGTGAACCAACAGTAGGTATACTAAGGCGACCCTGGGACAAAAGATCTTAAGCCGGCCCCGGAAGAGACTCCACTCGTCCGCGTGACGTCACAGTTGGATGGCGGGAAATTCTAATGGACCAATGGCGGCCAAGGTCGTATGACGTCACACGTTAGTTCCTCAACCTGTCGCACAGATGGCGGCAGCTGTCGGGCTTGCGCATATGTTAGTTCGCCGATCGGCCGCCCAGATGGCACCATCTCCCAAGGGCTTAATTTCTTTGGGCGCAGACATTCCACACCCCCAGGATAGAGAAAGCCAGCGGGGGAAAACCCAGCCCTAAGGCGTATTTGCACAGGTGTTGACATGTACGCACTTGCTCGGCCGCCGAGACCCTGTTGCGACATGCGCGATAACTTGCATAACTCTCGCTAGAGGTCAGCACACGGTAGTAGACATTTGCCGCTAGATGGTGCGGGTGTCCCAATATGCGTGAAATATTTCGGGAGTCCGACAGGTTACGAAATGGCTCCATTACAGAGCGATACAGCTAGGCCATCCACCATTGTGAAAGCATAGCTGGCGGACAAAGAAATTAGGGCGTCCAATACATATTGCAGAGTCTCAGGCTTCTATGTGTCCTGCTATCGAAACCGTTCCAGCAGGATACATAGAAATTCACTGCGGTTCAAGAAGAAATTATTACGAGATGAGAATAATTATTATATGTCAGTTTTCGTAGAACAAATATAAGAATCTTTTATGGTAGCCTAATCCCTCGCCAGAATAAACGTGTTTTAAAAACGAAAATCGAAAATTTAGTTTTCATTCTGGGCGAACAGAAAAACTGCTTGAGTCTTTGTATTTAATTAAAAAATAAGACATAGACCATGAGAAAGCGTAACTTTTACGTTTAAAACGTGATAATGAACTATGGAATGTCCTGACTTAGCTCAAATTCATATCTATACAATGCAGTTCTGATATTCGAGGATGTTTATAACTCTGAGCGAATATAAGCATCAGTAAGGTGGGATTCCAATATAATTAATCGTTAACAGCGTTAATGATAGAGAGAATTCAACTAACGACCTCGGCAGTGTTGGGGCTAGGTCGCCGGTTCGAGTCCGGCCGCGGTGTTTAAGTGTTTTGTGAAAAAGCCGTAAAGTTACGTAATTTCCACGCCTCGAAAAGCTAAATGTTTCCTTTTAACGGGAAAAAAAGCGTCATAAACTCCAGATATAATTTCTATGTGTACCTGTTTTCATGAAATTATTTAGAGTTCTTGCCTCTCATTCGGGAGGACGGAGGTTCCAGGCATCCATGGGTTTCCCAAAATCACTCCAAGTGAATGCCGGGGATGCTACCTTCAAAAGGCCATGGCCGAATTCCTTCCCATCCTTTCCCGTCTCTAAAGACCTCGCTGTTAACATAAATTCCGTTCATCGAGGCAGGCAGACATTAAAAATTAATTCACCGACGAAGAGACCGGGAAACAAACTCACTTTTTCATTATGAACAATATAATATAACTCACGAGTGTCACCTACAGTCCGTGTATTTTAAAGGATGTATTAAATTAGGGGTATTTATATTTTATTTATATTTCTCGTGTCCAGGACATAACAAGTTGAAAAAACAAATAACATTAATTAATTAATATTAACTATAACACAATTATATAGAATGTGACCAGAATTCCGCAATCTTGATGGCCTTCTCGTTTGCCCTGTAAAGGTCGTCGATATTGCAGGTTTCAGGGAGATTCCTGCATATCAGAAGATGTTGTGGGTTCTGAAGCTCACCACATTCACATAGATCGTTGTCATTAGTGTACCCCCATTTTTAAATATTATATTTACATCGGGACACTTCAGTTCTTAGTCTGTTTAGAGCCTTCCATATAGCATATGGCTGATTACATCCCGCAGCCGGTGCCTCTTTGATGTTCCTCCACCAGGACAAATTTCAAAATTAGGGGTAATGAAATTGTGTGTCTGTGAATGTCATGTCCGTCCTGTTGGTGTGTCTAATTAGCTAGAATAAATTCATTCTCATGCAAAATACTTAATAATAATGATGTGAGTAACTTCAGCACTCGGGAATTCGATCCGAGGGGGTGTGCTAGAGGCGAAAAGAAAACATTAAGTTCTCGCCCGTGTAAATCTACTTATATATCATTTTCCTCATTGCCACAACTATTACCCACCCAAATTGAGTGTCCTTAGCTGTACTTTGTCTAAAATTCCAATCAATCCCTTGTGACACATCAGTGATTGGCACCTTTAACTGTATTTTACAGCACAGCACGTATGTTCCAGGAACGAAATACGTCTGTTATCTACTAATTTCGCCCCTCTCGAATCGAAGTACGCCAGTCCTATGTGATAAAAATCGAGTCAATGTAAGGCAGTGCTAAGCACAGAACATGCTGATTCGTCATAGAATGCCTGTGGCCGAGGTGTAGATATAGAAAATTTACCCACTTCCTTATAAAAGAAATCCAGTGCACTATTCCTAATTCTTTCACCAAGATCCACCCCTAGCCTCATCGCCAACATACGCCCAGCACTTCCTCAAACCTCCTTCTATTTTCCAATGATTCCCACTCAAACCCCTGATCAGTTACAGACAGGGTTACCTTCTGTTCGTGCGTTAAAGTAAACCAAAAATTCAAAATTCGCAGAGTCTTCTGCTAATCAGTAGCCAGGTACCAAAATGTCCATTTAAGGTCGTTCTACTGCAGTTTTCCAGGAAAATTCTCCCCTTTTCCAGGAAATTATTTTTCAATAAATCAGGACCCAGGGGAGTTCTCCATTCGGTTTAAAATGTTCCCATCTAACGCCAACCTTCGGATTCAGGACCAAGTGTGACATTTGTTTATAATTGCATGCTTCATCCAACTAACCACGATAAAAGTGACATAATGCCCTTAGCTAACTTGGTCATCAAACAGACATCATAACTCACATTTTCATAGAAGACCCCCACACATCGACAAGTATCCTAAACGTCACAATAGGTGCAGACACTAGTTCTATTGCGCCGAAGATAGTACCCACGCTTGAATTGTCGTAAATTGTTAGATCAAAGTGGGTGTTTGGATATTTTATCCACTCAGGCCTCATCATCTAAAGTCTAATGCCAGATTGTGGTAATTGCCAACTTAGGCTCCATACACCACTCAGAATTATTCCTCCAATATCCATTCTAACAGCATTATACACCACATACAGCCCCTGACACTCTTCCAATCTCCCAATGACATCCAGTCCAGTTCCTTTATTAAGGCACTTGTTGAATATTTTCCACTAATAAATCTAGCTGCCATATTTTGCACCATGCATTTGATGTACTAAAAATGTGGACTCCATACTACACTATTTACAAACAATGGTCTGATTGTGGGTTTGTATCCAAGTCCTTCGCTTCTCTGGTACATTCCCTCATCACCCTCTCTGTTAAATGATTTTTATGTAGTGAAAAACGTGAGAAACACAATTCGTATGCCAACACAACCGGCAGTAAACTGTAAAGAGTACAGTCAAATGGGAGATTGCCTAAGCCCTGAAGCAATGGTTAGAAGCACACGTTGATGGTGAGCATAATTCTATAACCATATAACCGAGCGTGGTGGTGTAACGGATAGCGTTCTGGCCTCGCATTCGGGAGGACGGCGGTTCGAATCCCCGTCCGGGCATCCAGATTTCGGTTTTCCATGGTTTCCCCAAATCACTCCAGGTGAATGCCGGGATGCTTCCATCAAAAGGCCATGGCCGAATTCCTTCCCATTCCTTGCCCCCATCCTTTCCCGTCTCTAAAGACCACGTTGTTAAAAAGGGACGTTAAACTGTTACAAAAAAAAAAAAAAATATAACCATATATTTTAGACTCAAATTAACAGAGGAAGTAGACACACGCACACACTTGTACATACATACAGCGAGGTCGACAGAACTAACATCATGGAAACGATGAAGTGGGGGCAGAATTGTCGTTACCACTGATTAACTGGACAGAACTATCGTTACCAAAATCATCAGACAGACGAGGTATCACCATACTTACACTTACATGCACAAAGAGAGACGCAGATATACATGTACAAGTCTACAGAAAGTTCAGGACAACTACCTGCACCAACCATGGAAACAAAAAAAGTGGTGTAGTACTTTCTTGCCCCCATGACTGGCTGAAAAACAGAACTCTCCTTACATATCATCTGCCTGGCGAGATAGAGGGTGTGCAAAAGATGGCATGTTTTCACCATACACCTAAGTATTTACATCATAAATAGTGTTCATCACACACAATTGATTACATTTACCATCAATACGTTTCCCCCACACTGCAACCCTATCTGCCATTCATTAAGAGTGCCCCAGGTACCATGAGTTACAATAGACATTTGACTATCAGCAGATACCAGAACCCCTCATATTCATACTAGGTCTCAACCACAAATCCATACGTATCCATGCACAAGCTCAAAGAAACAGGAACAGCAAATCATACATCCAGATAAATGAGTTTAAGGAAGGTATCACCATACTTACGCACACAGACACATATATCCATGCCTACAGCGAGCTCAACACAACAACCAGCCCAATCATGGAAAAGAAAAAGTGGGACAGAACCCCCATGGCTCATAACTGACCAAAAAATCATGAGTAACATATGTTCCAGGTACCATACTCTTCACATCAACATCATCTAATTTATCTCACACAACAGACCTCACTACCATCCAGTATCATGTGTGCTAGGTACAAAACTGTTCACATTAGCACCACCACATCTATCCCACACCTTAACCCTTACTGCCATTCAGTAACATTTACCCCAGGTACCACGAGTAGCAGTAGACATCTGGTCATCAGACAGATATCATAACTCCCATATTCATACTAGGTCTCAACCAAAAATCTGTACGTCACCTCACACAAGCAAGGTATCACCACATTTACGAAAAAAACACACAGAGATAGAGACGCATACATACGTTCATTTCCAGGCCTACAGCGATCTCGACTCAACAACTAGCCCAATCATGGCAACGAAAAAGTGGAACAGAACACGCATGACTGGCCAAAAATCATAGAAAGACACACACACACTCACATGTCAATGCATTCAAACAGTTCCATTCATCACCACACATAACTAGGGAGAAAAAAAAACTGAAGAGTTACAGGATGTGTGAAGTTTGAAATCACAGCCACATCTCGCCCACACCGCAACCTTTTCTGTCATTTAGTAATATGTGCCACCCATGTACCACGAGTAGCAGTAGACACTTGGTCATCAGACAGATATCATAACTCCCATATTCATACTAGGTCTCACCCACAAATCCATACGTCACCTCACACAAGCATAAGTGCAGGACAAACGAGATAAAGGAATGTATCACCACATTTACGCAAAAAACACACAGAGATAGAGATGCATACACACGTACATTTCCATGCCTACAGCGATCTCGACTCAACAACTAGCCCAATCATGGCAACGAAAAAGTGGAACAGAACACCCATGACTGGCCAAAATCATAGAAAGACACACACACACTCACATGTCAATGCATTCACACAGTTCCATTCATCACCACACATAACTGGAGGAAAGAGACTGAACATGCTAGATCCAAACTGAAGAGTTACAGGATGTGTGAAGTTTGAAATCACAGTCACATCTCGCCCACACCGCAACCTTTTCTGTCATTTAGTAATATGTGCCCCCATGTACCACGAGTAGCAGTAGACACTTGGTCATCAGACAGATATCATAACTCCCATATTCATACTAGGTCTCACCCACAAATCCATATGTCACCTCACACAAGCATAAGTGCAGGAACAGCACATCATACATCCAGACAAACGAGATAAAGGAAGGTATCATCACATTTACACAAAAAAAAACACACAGAGATAGAGACGCATACACACGTACATTTCCATGCCTACAGCGATCTCGACTCAACAACTAGCCCAATCGTGGCAACGAAAAAGTGAAACAGAACACCCATGACTGGCCAAAAATCATAGAAAGACACACATACACACACATGTCAATGCATTCACACAGTTCCATTCATCACCACACATAACTGGAGGAAAGAGACTAAACATGCTAGATCCAAACTGAAGAGTTACAGGATGTGTGAAGTTTGAAATCACAGCCACATCTCGCCCACACCGCAACCCTTTAGTGTCATTTAGTAATATGTGCCCCCCAAGTACCACGAGTAGCAGTAGACACTTGGTCATCAGGCAGATATCATAACTCTCATATTCATACTAGGTCTCACCACAAACCCATATGTCACCTCACACAAGCACAAACAGATGGGAGGAACCGCAATTCATACGTCCAGATAAATGAGTTTAAGGAAGGTATCACCATACTTACGCATACAGACACAGAGAAAGACGCACACAGACACATATATCCATGCCTACAGCGAGCACAACACAACAACCAGCCCAATCATGGCAAAGAAAAAGTGGGACAGAACCCCCAGGGCTCAAGACTGACAAAAAAAAAAAAAATCCTCATTAACATGTGTTCCAAGTAACAAACTCCTCACATCAAAATCATATCATTTAACTCACACTACAGACCTCTCTGCCATTCAGTATCGTTGATAATATGTACAAAGCTAATTTCATAAGTTACCACATACATACAAGTAATTGCAGGAAAGGGTCCCGACACACGACATCCACACTGAGGTGTTACATGATAGGCAGATGATAGCATGTCTTTACAATACATCTCAGTGCTCACCACACATACTTGATTTTTAATGTGCCATCAGTATAGCTGGTGGCTGGAACTATGCTCTTGGCAATGTTTGGCCAAAAGTCATTTGTTAATAGCAGCTCATCAAAGACAAATTTGGGGTAAACCTGCCAAGGCGGGCGCGGCGGGAGGTGGCCACCCTTCCCCACTGCGGACAGAAATACCGTAATACGCCGGTCTAAAAGCGCGGACCGCGATGGTTTACCGGAGTTTTCCGACCGGGACCTACTACCGGTAACCGCATTTTTAGGACCGCACTGAAGACCGGAATTACATTGCGCTCGAGGCGGTAATATGCGCCGGTATACCGACCTACTAAAACACGATGTACGCGTCCGCTGCGGGGAAGGGTGGCACCTCCCGCCGCGCCCGCCTGGGCAGGTTTACCCCAAATTTGTCTTTGATGAGCTGCTATTAACAAATGACTTTTGGCCAAACATTGCCAAGAGCTTAGTTCCAGCCACAGCTATACTGATGGCACATTAAAAATCAAGTATGTGTGTGAGCACTGAGATGTATTGTAAAGACATGCTATCATCTGCCTATCATGTAACACCTCAGTGTGGATGTCGTGTGTCGGACCCTTTCCTGCAATACTTGTATGTATGTGGTAACTTATGAAATTAGCTTTGTACATATTATCAACGATACTGAATGGCAGAGAGGTCTGTAGTGTGAGTTAAAATGATATGATTTTGATGTGAGGAGTTTGTTACTTGGAACACATGTTAATGAGGATTTTTTTTTTTTTGTCAGTCTTGAGCCCTGGGGGTTCTGTCCCACTTTTTCTGCCATGATTGGGCTGGTTGTTGTGTTGTGCTCGCTGTAGGCATGGATATAGTGTCTGTGGCGTCTTTCTCTGTGTCTGTATGCGTAAGTATGGTGATAACCTTCCTTAAACTCATTTATCTGGACGTATGAATTGCTGTTCCTCCCATCTGTTGTGCTGTGTGAGGTGACATATGGGTTTGTGGGTGAGACCCTAGTATGAATATGAGAGTTATGATATCTGCCTGATGACCAAGTGTCTACTGCTACTCGTGGTACTTGGGGGGGCACATATTACTAAATGACACTAAAGGGTTGCGGTGTGGGCGAGATGTGGCTGTGATTTCAAACTTCACACATCCTGTAACTCTTCAGTTGGATCTAGCATGTTTAGTCTCTTTCCTCCAGTTATGTGTGGTGATGAATGGACTGTGTGAATGCATTGACATGTGTGTGTATGTGTGTCTTTCTATGATTTTTGGCCAGTCATGGGTGTTCTGTTTCACTTTTCGTTGCCACGATGGCTAGTGTGTGAGTCGAGATCGCTGTAGGCATGGAAATGAACGTGTGTATGCGTCTCTATCTCTGTGTGTTTTTTTTTTGTGTAAATGTGGTGGATACCTTCCTTTATCTCGTTTGTCTGGATGTATGAGTGCTGTTCTGCACTTATGCTTGTGTGAGGTGAAATATGGATTTGTGGGTGTGACCTAGTATGAATATGGGAGTTATGATATCTGTCTGATGACCAAGTGTCTACTGCTACTCGTGGTACATGGGGGCACATATACTAAATGACACTAAAGGGTTGCGGTGTGGGCGAGATGTGGCTGTGATTTCAAAACTTCACACATCCTGTAACTCTTCAGTTTGGATCTAGCATGTTCAGTCTCTTTCCTCTCCAGTTATGTGTGGTGATGTATGGAACGTGTGAATGCATTGACAGTGAGTGTGTGTGTCTTTCTATGATTTTTGGCCAGTCATGGGTGTTCTGTTCCACTTTTTCGTTGCATGATTGGGCTAGTTGTTGAGTCGAGATCGCTGTAGGCATGGAAATGTACGTGTGTATGCATCTCTATCTCTGTGTGTTTTTGCGTAAATGTGGTGATACCTTCCTTTATCTCGTTTTTCTGGATGTATGATGTGCTGTTCCTGCACTTATGCTTGTGTGAGGTGACGTATGGATTTGTGGGTGAGACCTAGTATGAATATGGGAGTTATGGTATCTGTCTGATGACCAAGTGTCTACTGCTACTCGTGGTACATGGGGGCACATATTACTAAATGACAGAAAGGGTTGCGGTGGGCGAGATTTGGCTGTGATTTCAAACTTCACACATCTGTAACTCTTCAGTTTGGATCTAGCATGTTCAGTCTCTTTCCTCCAGTTATGTGTGGTGATGTATGGAACTTTGAATGCATTGACATGTGAGTGTGTGTGTGTCTTTCTATGATTTTGGCCAGTCATGCGTGTTCTGTTCACTTTTCGTTGCCATGATTGGGCTAGTTGTTGAGTCGAGATCGCTGTAGGCCTGGAAATGAACGTATGTATGAGTCTCTATCTCTGTGTGTTTTTTCGTAAATGTGGTGATACCTTGCTTGTGTGAGGGACGTACAGATTTTTGTTGAGACCTAGTATGAATA